>LVTN01000773.1:37359-86221 GCA_001649415.1 Musa itinerans
AATGTCTTTTCTCAAGTATGGCATATAGATCGGGGGAGTTAAGGTTAACTCTGTCATCAATTGATTGTCATCATCAAAAAGGGGGAGATTGTTGAATCTCAGATTTTGATAATGAAGTCAATTGTAATTTGTTTGATCTAATCTATATGCTGAAAAAAGTGTGCAGGATTAACTACGATAGCAATAAGACATAAAATAGGTGTTGTACCAGAGTCAAGACCGAGATCTCATTAGGAGTTCGAGAGTTTGTCAGAAGTTCTGCTGGAACCAACCGAGAAGTCTAGGAGCTTGCCAAAGAAGCTCGTCGGAGCTCGCCAAGAAGATCATCATAAAGTCCGGGAGCTTGTCGGGAGTCCGCCGGAGCATTGCCAAGAGTTTGTCGGATATTCACCGGAAGTACGCCGGAAGCTCACTGGAAGAACAATTGGCGCACTAGAACAAGAAGTGTTGTGATCATGTCTTAATTATTGTAGTTAGAGTATAAATTAAGTTAGGATTGGGAGATAATCCCACTAACTTAATTAGGGGCCAATTGGGCCCTTAACAGGGCTGAATTGGGCTGAACTGAGCAGCTAATTCAGTCCCTGAAAATATGGCCGGCGGTGGCACCGCATAGAAAGTAGTGCCCCAGGATTTCTGGGTGGTGGTAATGCCCCTGTCAAGCAATGGTACCGTTGGCAGTTAATGCTGCCAATGGTGGTACTACCCTTGTCAGGCGGTGGTACCGCCCAAACTGGGTGGTGGTACCCCCGATTGTCAAGTGTTAGGCGGTAGTACCGCCCAGTAATGGCGGTGGTATCATCAGGACCTAGAAAATCCGAGATTTGACACTTTTTGACTCTAATTTTGAAGCCTTTTGGGCCTATAAAAACCCCACCTTTTTTTGCATGAAAAGGCACAAAACCTATTGACATAATCTTGAGTTCTTGAGCCTTAAAGTGTTGTAAAAGTGAAGAGTTCTCCTCCTTCATCTCTTAGACTTGTAACCATCCAAGAAAGAGGAGTGAGACTTGTAAGGGTTGTCTCCTAAGCCCGGCAAAAGGAGAAAGAGCTGTAAAAAGTGGAGGCCTTCACCTATTGAAGGAAGGCCTTTAGTGGATGCCGGAGACCTCGTCGGAGGAGGAATCCGAAAGTGGATGTAGGTCACATTTACCTTATCACTCTAAATTCTGGTTTGCTTTTCATTTGTGCAATTTACTTTTACTGTAAATCATTTCATAGCAAACTGCTTCTCCTCCTCATCTTGCTTATGCTCTCATACGTTTCAAGTTACTATCTTTCTGATTCGGCTTTCATCGAACGTACGAAATATTTTATACGAAAATCAAAGAATTTTTCGCTGCACTAATTCATCCCCCCTCTTAGTGCCGCTCTTGATCCTAATAGTTCAAGAAGGCAACTTTTGTTTCTTGAAATATGCAAATTAGCAATCTTTGCTTCTCCTTTGAGATGTGTATATTATCAATTCTTTCTCCCCCTTTGTCATTGGCAAAAAGAGGGGAATAATAATACAATGGTGTAATTTATCAATTTTCAAATTATGACAAGAATAAAGTGTCATTCTTATTGCAATATGCCATAATTGAGATAAACCTTGAATTCAAATTGAATTCAAGTAAAGGCAATTTTAATCATGATTTTCATACATGATATGCAATATATCAAATACATCATCATAATAAAATCATAAGTTTTGCATGCATCATTTTAGACTAAGTTAGCAATTTTGCTTCCTAGCAAGTTTTTCTCTTTGCAATTTGTAAGTTAGCAAATTTTGCATCTTTTTTAGAGCATGTAAGCTAGCAAATTTTACTTCCCCTTTGTCATTGTCAAATGTTTGTGCATCATTATAGTTTCAAATTCAAATATGCATAATTTTAAAACCTTACATTTCATTCTTGCTTCATGCATGATACCAAAAATAAATTAATCATCACTATAGGCATATCATACATGATACTCGAGTATTCATGATATAATATCTTGATTCATGCATAAAAACAATCTCAAGTTATAAATCTCGAAAAATCAAAATAAAGCTCATTCAAATTTAAATCATCAAATCAAAATTATTTTCAAGAGATTCATAAAAAAAAGAACATAGATAGATTCATTAATTTCTCCATGTTAGATAAATGGTAAGAATAAATATAGGAGTTGAAAATCAAGATGATGATTCATATAAAAAAATATCACAAGTTATAATCAAGAGAAAAATCATCATTTATCGTCAACTCATTCAACTTGTCAAATCACCAAAGTCACTTTTAAGAGATTCATAAAACGATCAAATAGATTCATCAAAATCAATAAGATAAAGAAAAAAAAATTTCAAGAAAAATATTTTCCTTCTTTTAGTTTTTGAAATTTAAGTGATTTGATTTCTTACAAGCATGCCCAAGTTTTTCATATAAAAACCATACATCATAGTTTAAAATCGAAAGAGCAAATCTCATCATGGAAATTATCAAGATCAAATCATCATTTCTTCAAATCATCATGCATAATTAAATATAAAATCATCAAGCATGATACTTATATTATTTAAAATATCTAACATGATTTAAGTCTAACATTTTATTCCTTTATTATAACACATGCAATTTTCATTATCATTTTCAAAATTACTAGCATGATAAGCATGATTTCAATTTTTTATATTTTCATTACATTATTAAACATGTAATTTTAAAAAAAAATAATTTTTCTAAACTAAATTAAAAATAACTCATGAAAAGCATCATGTAATTTCAAAATAAATTAAAGGAGTTTCGTTTGAGTTGTTTACCTCATTATCGAGAGTCACCAAAGCGAAGTTCGTAGTTTCATCTTCATCGGTTTGCTCCTCGTCTTCGGATGCACTTGATTCGTCCAAGATTGCTTTCTTCTTTTTGCGTTCATAGCAAGTAGTTACATTCTTTTTAAGTTTATTTTTATTCTTTAATTTTTGTTTCATGAACTTTTTAAATTTCATAGTGAGGAGTTCAAGTTCACCATCACTTGAGCTTATGCTCGAGTGGTCTTCAATTGTTCTAAGTTCGAAATCCTTCTTGTTCTTTGGAAGATTATTCTTATGTTCGTTTTGTGCCATACAACTTATTTCATAGGTCATTAAAGACCCGATAAGTTTTTCAAGGGTGAGGTTATTTTGATCTTTAGCCTCTTGTATTGCCATTACTTTTGAATCCCAATTTTTAGAAAGAGATCATAAAATTTTATTCACAAGTTTAAGGTTCGAAAAACTTTTACCAAGAGCTTTTAGACCATTGACGACATTCGTAAAACGGGTGTACATGTCTCCAATGGTTTCACTTGGTTTCATATAAAACAATTCAAAATCATGCATCAAAAAGTTGATTTTCGAATCTTTAACTTTGCTAGTGCCTTCATGTGTGATTTCAAGAGTACGCCAAATGTCAAAAGCCGTTTCACAAGTAGAAACTCGATTGAATTCATTTTTGTCTAAAGCGTAAAATAGAGCATTCATAGCTCTAGCATTTAAAGAAAAAGTCTTCTTCTCCAAATCATTCCAATAGTTCATTGGAAGAGAAGACCTTTGAAAATCGTTTTCAATAATATTCCATAAATTTAAATCTAAGGAAAGCAAGAAAACTCTAATCCGAGTTTTCTAATAAGTGTAGTCCGTCCCATTGAACATTGGAGGATGAATGAGAGAGTTACCCTCTTGAAAGTCGAAAAGAACTATTTCTATTTGGGTGTTAAACTAAATAAGAAAAATGAGGCTTTGATATCAACTGTTAGGAACAAGTCGGCACTAAGAGGGGGGGGGGTGAATTAGTGCAATGGTAAAAACTATGTCGGTTCTTAAAACTTTCATATGATAAAATCGATCTCGGAAAGATATTAACTTGAAACACGTTTGTAAAAGTGTGCAGCTAAAGTAATGAGGAAGTATGGCAGTTTGTAGTTAAAGTAAAGAGCAAAATAGAAATGCAAACCGAGTTTATAGTGGTTCGGTCGTCGTGACCTACATCCACTCCCAATTCCTCCTCCGTTGAGGCCACGAGCATCCACTATCGGTCTTCCTTCAATAGGCGAAGACCAACCACCTTTTACACCCCTCTTTTCCTTTTCCCAAGTTTAGGAGACAACCTTTACAAGCACTCACTTCTCCTAAACAGAATTCTAAACTTAGACTAGAGGAGGGGATCTCTCAAGTGATTGCAATAGCATTTTCCCACTTTTAAGCTCTCTGTGCTTGTATGTATTAACCAGGGATGAGAGGGGTATTTATAGGCCTTAAGTTGATTCAAACTTGGAGCCTAAAAATATCTTATCCTAGGTCTTCGGGGTATGGGCGATACTACCGCCTGCAGCATTGATATTGGGCAGTACCACCTCCCATTCTGACAGTACCACTGCTTGACAGCCTCTCGGAGACTATGTTTGGGCGGTACCACCGCCTGACACAGTCTCGGAGATTGTGCCACAATGGTTTTACTTATTTGGTCATTGTTTGAGCCTTCCACTTAGCCCAACATAGCCCAAAACTTAGGTCACTGAATGAGCCTTTCTCTTGACCCAAAATAGCCCTATTTCGAGCCTAGTTGGCCCCAATTGAGTTAGCTTAATTACATTATAAACCGACTCAATTAGACTATAAACTAACTCGATCTAGACATAATTGATTACAAGCGGATCCTTTGTTGTCCAACATATCATTGGTTCTTCCGGTGCTTTATCCGATTCTTCGGTGCATCGTCCTTTCCTTCGGCATATTGCCTAATCAGCATGTTGTCTTCTCGCAACATTTGATCTCCTTGGCACAATGTCCGATCTTCTTGACCCAATGCCCGAATTCACGGCCCAAAGCCTTCTACTGATACGTCAACTGTTCCTCTGGCTCGACGTCTAATCTTTTGACATGTTTGCTTCGGCCCAACGTCCGATTCCTCCTGCTTTAATCAATTTTCCTTTTCTGATCGACGTTAGCCCTACGTTACTCAAAATGCTCATTAGATCACAATCACTCTCAATTGGTTTCATCATCAAAATCCGAGATTTAACAAAAACCGTATGGGCCTGACAACACCATGTCTAGTATACGATACCTAGGTTATTAGATGGATGAGGGACTATAGATATATTATAACTAAGGACTGATAGATCCAATGGATTAGGTTTCCCTGTATCGTCTAGGGATTGTGGTATAGTGGCATAGTATGTCTATAGTCGATGAGTCAAGTAAATTATTATGGAGATAATAATTTACTGAGCTAGACGGAGTTCCGATAGGTATGACTCACAGTCAACTCAATATTGGGTCTAGAGGGTCATACATATTTGGTGGGTGTTGTGACGAGTAAAAGTTGAGATATGAGATATCCGCTGGAGCCCCTATCTTATTGGATATCCAATAAGCCCATGAATTATTGGATCCTATGGATGAGATCCAATAAAAGCTAACGAAAGATTATTAGGTAAAGACACACTAATCTAAGAGGCTTGGGTAGTTGGATGGAGATCTAGTACCCAATATGGTAGGATTCATTAGGATTAAGTTGATAAGAGACCTTTATAAAAATGAGGGAACCAAAGGGCCATGGCTAGGCTTTTTTGTTGTTACCTCCTATTCTCATCTCCCCCTATCCTCCTCAACATGCAGCCCCTATTTGGAGTGTGTGGACAGCAAGAAGGGGGCAACTCCTTCTTGATTGCATGATGCGTGTTGCGAGGAGGATTATGTAGCGATTTGAGGAGTGTCTTCGTAGTCTATACCATGTGGATCATTGCTAGAGAGGATGACAGTTAACATCCTTTATCTTATCCTATAGATTTGTAGGAATCCAGAGATATACAATCTCTCTAGGGAAGACAATCTCCCTTATACGTGTAGTTTTTTTCGGTTTTATTGGTTTTTGCATACCAATTTGTGTACAATGATGAAACTTTATTTTTTACGAAAAATTCTAGGATTTTATTTTCTATTCTTCCACTACACATGTGATGTCATCCCAGATTTCCCAATAGTAGTATCAGAGCTAGGTTATTCATGTAAAAGATTGGTTTTTAAACTGCGTGTGTTATGTTCAATCGAGTAGAATTATTTTTACGCGATTGCTGTGATATTTTATCATAGTTTACAGATATGGACTGCACCCTTTTTCTCTACTAAAAGGTGTTTTAGAGAGGATTTTTGACGTCAAAATTGTTGACATAAAAGTGGCAACAAGGGTAGCAATAGGATGGCTAAAGGCTGCTTGCAGCCTTGGCCAAGAGCTCTCAAGGGAGCTCTTGGCTTGGCCACCTACTGTAGACCGAGAGTAGAGCAGAGCCCCTACAACTAGGGATTCTTGGCTGCAAGGGGCACCTCAGGCGACTAGGGTTTCCTAACCGCCTAAGACACCCTAGTGGCCATGACTCTTAATCGTATGGGGCAAGCAAGCAACCAGTTTTCTTAGCTACCCAAGGCTGCCCTGTAGCTAGGGTTTTCTAGCTACAAAGGACTCCTCGATGGCTAGGGTTTTCTAACTACATAAGGTAGCCTAAAGGACTAGGATTCGTGGTCTCAGGGGAGTCCCTAGTGGCTAAGGTTTCCTAGCCACATAAGGGACTACCTGCCATGTGGGGCACCATATGGTAGGGTTCCCAAAATACTGTAGAATAACTAATTAAATAGTTTAATTAATTATTATTATCTAGTAGTCCTATATGGTGATGTGTACATATAATATGTGATGTGGATGGATGATCATGAACCGTGTGATGCGGTGTATGTGTGTATTATGATTATTATTATTATTGGGGCATGCGAGCCTCTATATTTCTCATTCATTATCAGGCCTGTGTGATTGTGATTATGTTGTAATTACATGAGAAGGCACTGTTGAATCTCAGATTTTGATGATGAAATCAATTTAAAAATTATTTGATTTAATCTATATGTTGAGATAAGTGTGTAGGATTAACTACGATAGCGGTAAGGCATAAAGCAGATGTTAGGTCGGAGTCAAAGATAGGACGATACGTCGAAGATTCGGATGATGTGCCGGAAGTTTGTCGGAAGCTCGCCGAGAGTTCGTCGGGAGTTCGTCGAAAGTTCACCGAGAAGTTCGTCGGAAGTTCACCGAGAGAACAATTGACATAGTGGACAGAGATTGCTCAGTTAAATATCTTAATTAGTTAGACCATAAGTTGAGTTAGGATTGGGAGGTAATCCCACTAACTCAGTTAGGGGTTAACTAGGCCCTTAATAGGACTGTATTGGGCCGGTTGATCAGCTCATTCAGCACTTGAAGTCACAACCGACGATGGCACCGCCTGGGCCTCAGTCTCCTAGGTGGTCTGGGCAATGGTATGACTGACAGTTAATACTGCTAGGCGGTGGTACCACCCTGTCAAGCGGTGGTACCTCTAGAGCTCGGTCTCCGAGCTTTGTTAGGCGATCGTACCTATCGCCTAGACTGAGCGGTGATATTGCCTAGTGTCAGTCTGCCGACGGTGGTACCGCCCAATAATGGCGGTGGTACCGCCAATACCCTAGAAACTGAGGATGTGACAGTTTTTGGCTCCAATTTCTAAAGTCATTAGGGCCTATAAATACCCTACCCTTTTCTGCATGAAACGACATAAAAGTGTGAACAATATCTTGAAGTCTTGGGGTGTTAAAAGTATTGTAAAAGTGCTAAGAGTCCTTCTCCCTTTCTAAGTCTTGTGATCATTCAAGAGAGGTGTGAGGCTTGTAAGAGTTGTCTCCTAAACCCGTGAAAAGGAGAAAGTGCTATAAAGAGGGTGGTTGGTCTTCACCCATTAAAGGAAGACCATTAGTGGACGCCGATGACCTCGACGGTAGAAGAATCAGAAGTGGATGTAGGTCACAACGATCGAACCACTATAAATTCAGGTGTGCTTATTTCCATTCAGCTTTTTATTACTGCTATTACTTTCTAAGTTAATTGCTAGTTCATTTACTCTAAAGTCAAGTACTTTCTGAGATTGGTTTTCAACGAACGAATATCTTACAAAATCGATGATTTTTTTCGCTGCACTAATTCACTCCCCCTCTTAGTGTCGCTCTTGATCCTAACAATTGGTATCAGAGCAAAGTCACTCATTTTGGTTTGAAACCCAAGAGAGATGGTGTTTGTCGACAACCTAGAGGGTTACTCAATCACACATCCACCCATGTTTAATGGGACGGATTACACCTATTGGAAAACTAGGATGAGGATTTTTCTAATTTCTATGAATTTTCAGTTATGGAATATTGTGGAAAACAGTTTTCAAAAGTCTTCTCTTCCAATGAATGATTGGAATGAGTTGGAGAAAAAGACTTTCTCTTTAACTACCAAGGCTTTGAATGCCTTGTTTTGCGCTTTAAATAAAAATGAGTTCAATTGAGTATCTATTAGTGAAACGACTTTCAATATTTGACATACACTTGAAATCACTCACGAAGGCACTAGTAGAGTGAAGGAGTCTAAAATAAATCTTTTAGTCCATACTTATGAATTGTTTCAAATGAAATAAAGTGAGACCTTTGGAGACATGTACACCCAGTTTACTGATGTCATCAATGGTCTAAAAGCGCTTGGTAAAAGCTTTTCTAACTTTGAACTCGTTAATAAAATCTTGAGATCCATTCTAAAGAGTTGGGACCCTAAAGTAATAGCTATTCAAGAGGCCAAGGATTTGAATAACTTCGCTCTTGAAGAACTTATCTGGTCACTAATGTCCTATGAGATGACTTGCAACACTCATGAAGAGCTTGAGAATAACCTTCCAAAAAATAAGAAGGATATGATACTAAGAACTCATAAAGACCACTTAAAAGAAAGTTCAAGTGATGAGGACTATAATGATGACTTGGCACTATTAACAAGAAGGTTAAAAAAATTTATAAAAAGAAATAAATTTAAAAATGACACTGAAAATAAAATTGAACAAAAAAAAGAACAAGTTATATGCTACGAATGCAAGAAGCCGGGACATTTCAAAAGCGAATGTCCCTAAGTGAAGAAGAAACAACCAAGGAAGAAGAAGATGCTTAAAGTAACGTGGGATGATTCGAATGACTCCGAAGATGAAGAACAAAGCAACAAGGAAATCGCAAACTACGCACTAACGACTATCGGAGATGAGGTGATGGTTCATTTGATGCAAATTTATTTTTTGATGAGCTTATAAATGCTTTTCATGATTTATTCGATGAATGTAGAATAATGAGTAAAAAGTATAATTCTTTGAAAAAAGAGCATGCCCTTTTAAATAATGAATTTGAAAAACTTAGGCATAACAATCCTTCATTGCCTCTATGTACTAAGTGTGAACTTCTAGAGGCACTTGAAAAGGAAAACTTGCTACTCAAAGAAACTCTAGAAAAGTTTAAGGTTGGTAGCAAGTCTTTGAACATGATTCTTGCCAATAAGGGTCACGTTCATAGAAGAGGTGGATTGGATTTATGAGTAGCTCTCACCAAAATCTAACCACTTTTGTTAAAGACCCTACCTTGCATGTTCATCCCGCACCAAATGTAACTTTTGTTACAAACTCAGACATGTTACTCATAAATGTTCGTTTAAGAGATATAGTCCACATAAATTGATTTGGGTTCCTAAAGGAACCGTAAAGAACTCTATGAAAAATGATAAGTTAAGTAGATCGATTTTTTAGGCACCCAAGGCCAAATGGGTACCTAAAAATAATCCTTTTTTGTAAAAATATTCACCATCACAAGCTAGAAGCAAAAGAAGGTACCTTGAAAGTAGATGCTCAAGGCACATGACCGGAGATCCATCTAAATACTCTAAGCTCACTAGCCTAAACGAAGGGTATATCACCTTCGAAGACAACAACAAGGGTAAAATCATTGACAAAGGAACCATAGGTAATAAATTTAACTTTTTGATTAAAGATGTGTTGTTGGTTGATGGCTTAAAGCATAATCTTTTGAGCATTAGTCAATTATGTGATAAAGGATGCATCAGATTTGAATCCAATACTTGCATTATTAAAAAACCATACAAAAACACATCTATGATTGCCCTAAAACAAAATAATGTATACACTATTGACATTGATGATATTTGTAATGAAATGTGTTTTTCAGTTTTGAATGACGATGCTTGGCTTTGGCATAGGAGATTAGGTCATGCTAGTATGAAACTAATATTTCAAATCTCATCTAAAGAACTTATAAGAGGTATTCTTAACATTAAGTTTGTTAAAGACAATGTGTGTGATGCATGTCAACTAGGAAAACAAATAAAAGGTAGTTTCAAATCAAAAAATCAAATAAGCACATCTAGACTATTACAATTGATCCATATGGATTTGTTTAGACCAATTAGTACAACAAGCCTAGGATGTAGCAAATACACATTTGTAGTTGTAGACGATTATAGTAGATACTCTTGGACATAAATTTCGACACACAAAAATGATTGCTTTAAGTATTTTTTGAAGTTTTGTAAACTTGTTCAAAATGAAAAAGGCCTTATGATTTCATTGATTTGGAGTGATCACGGTGGTGAATTTCAAAACTGTGATTTCCAGAACTTTTGTGAATCTAATGGATACAACCACAATTTCTCTACTTCGAGAAATCCTCAACAAAATAGAGTAGTAGAAAGAAAAAATATGAGTTTACAAGAAATGACAAGAACCATATTGAATGAACATAGCCTACCTAAATATTTTTGGACCGAAGCTGTTAATACGACATGCTATGTCATGAATAGGGTTCTAGTAATACCATTACTTTCCAAAACTCCTTATGAATTGTGGAATAACAAAAAACCCAATGTTTCATATTTAAAGTTTTCGATTGTAAATGTTTTATCTTGAATGAAAAAGATGCCTTAGGAAAGTTTGATACAAAATCCGATGAAGACATTTTTCTTAGTTATTCTTCTATTTCTAAAGCCTTTCGTATCTTTAATAAAAGAACTTTGGTTATAGAAGAGTCTATTCATCTTTAATGAAGTTTCTGAATTTAAGAAAAATGATTTTGATGATGATCTTAATTTTGATGCTTTGAATTTAAATGAAACATTTCCTCCAACTTGCAACTTAGATGCATCTTTTTCCAAAACATCCTTATTTAAGGAATGGAAGTATGTAGATACTCGTCCTAAGGAGCTAATTATAGGAGACACATCAAAGGCTATTCAAACTCATTATTCTCTTAAAATTTTTGTGCCAATGTTGTTTTTCTTTCTCAAATTGAACCTAAATGCATTGACGAGGCCTTGAAAGATGATTCATGGGTTATCAAAATGCAAGAAGAGTTGAACCAATATGAGAGAAATGAGGTATGGGAGCTTGTTCCGAGACCTAGTGACCATTTAGTTATTCTAAATGGGTCTTTAGAAACAAGAAAGATGAATTTGGTATCGTGGTTAGAAACAAAGCTAGATTAGTAGCCAAGGGTTTCAACCAAGAAGAATGTATCAATTATAAAGAAACCTTCACTCATGTGGCAAGATTAGAAGCCATAAGGATGCTCCATGCCTATGTTAGTTGTAATAATTTTAAGTTATTTCAAATGGATGTTAAAAGTACTTTTCTTAATGGCTTTATTTCTAAAGAAATTTATGTTGAACAACCTCTCAGATTTGAGAATGATAATTTTCCGAATCATGTGTTTAAATTGACTAAAGCTCTTTATGGATTAAAACAAGCCAGGGCTTGGTATAAGAGACTTAGCTCATTTCTAATCCAAAATAATTTCTCTAAAGACAAGGTCGATACTACATGTTAGGATCAAGAGTCCGGGGTCGGCACTAAGGGGGGGGGGTTAATTAGTGCAGTGAAGTCAATTGTCATTTGTTATCTAATCCATATGTTAAGATAAGTGTGTAGGATTAACTACGATGAAAGAAAGATATGTAGCAGGTGTTGCGCCGGAGTCAAGACCATGATCGCATTGTGGGTTCGAGTTCGACGGAAGTCTAAACGGTTGTTGGAGGTTCTGCGGGAACAGATCCGAGTAGTCCAGGAGCTTGCCAAAGAAGCTTATCGGAACTCACCAAGTGGATCGTCGCAAGTCTAGGAGTTTGCCGGAAGTCCGTCGGAGCATCGCCGAGGGTTCGTCGGAAGTTCGCCGGAAGAAGCGATTGACGCACCGGATCAAGTTGCAGTAAATGTCTTAAAATATCGTAGTTAGCATGATGATTAAGTTAGAAATGGGAGATGATCCCATTAACTTAATCTTGGGGCAATTAGGCCCTTGACAGACCCAAATTGGGCCGAATGGATCAGCCCATTCAGACATAGATTTCCTGGCCGGCGGTGGCACCGCCTAGGAGCTCAATCTCCCAAGAAGGCTAGGCGGTGGCACCGCCTGAGCATGGTCTCCGAGTGAGGCTAGGCGATGGTACCGCCCTTGTCAGGCGGTGGAACTGTTGGCAGTTATTGCTGGCATTAGTTGAACCGCCCTTGT
This sequence comes from Musa itinerans, assembly GCA_001649415.1. Classification (NCBI taxonomy): domain Eukaryota; kingdom Viridiplantae; phylum Streptophyta; class Magnoliopsida; order Zingiberales; family Musaceae; genus Musa; species Musa itinerans. The sequence goes on from LVTN01000773.1 coordinate 49,763, forward strand.
CAGGTGGTGGTACCGCCAGAGCTCGGTCTCCAAGCTCTGTCAGGAGGTAAGTACTGCCCCAGTCAGGCGATGGTACCGCCAGGACCCAGAAATCCGGGAGATGACATTTTTGAGCTCCAAATTCAAACTAGTTTGAGGCCTATATATACCCCACCCTTTCCTGCATAAAAGGGCACCGAAATCTTGATCTTACTCTATGATTTTTAGAGCTCAAAAGTGTTGTAAAGATCTTACTCTGATTCTTTTGGGATAACACAAATAGTGAAAAGAAAGAATCATAGTAGACAATCTTGATTTATAAAAAGAATTTTCAAGTTATAATTCCGAGAAATTAAGAGAAACCATGATTCATTTGAACAAATCTCCTCTTAAATAAATAACGAAAAGAATTCTTAGGAAATCATGATATAGATAAAATTCATTCAATCTTGTAGGAGAACAAGATATTAATTCATGCATATAAAATCTCTTAACTTATTATGAATCATAAAAATTATAATTTCGAAAAATCATGATTCATCTAGAAAATTCTCCTCTTTAAATATTCAAAGAGAGATCTTAGGAGATCAAATAATAAACGATTTCAAGTTATAAATCTCGAGAAATCAAGATCATAATTTCGATAAAACCCATTAAATTTAAACCATCAAAATCAATTTCATGGTTCACAAAATTCATAACATAAATAGATTCATGATTTTAAATCCAATAATATATTTTCCTTTTTATGTGTTACATTTTAAGTGATTGATTTCATATAAGCATGTTAAAGTTTTTTCATATGAAAACTATACATCATAGTTTAAAATCGAAAGAGCAAATATCATCATGCAATTCATCAAGATCAATAAATCATAAATTACCCAAAACTCATCATTATTTCAAATCATCATGCATAATTTTGAAAAATAAATTTATTAGGCATGATATCATCAAACATTATTTCATAATGTATTTTTAATCAAAATCATTTTGTTTATTATAAATATACAATTTTCATGATTATTTTCAAAATTACTAGAATGATAAGCATGATTCCTAATTTTTTGTATTTTCATTATTAAACATGTAATTTTCAAGAAAATTAATTCTAAACTAAATTAAAAATAACTCATGAAAAACATTATGTAATTTCGAAATAAATTAAGGGCATTTTGATTACCTCATCGTCGAAAGCCGTTAAAGCGAAGTTCGTCATTTCGTCTTCATTGGTTTGCTCCTCATCTTCAGATGTGCTTAATTTGTCCCAAAGTGCTTCCTTCTTCTTGCGTTCAGAGCAAGTAGTCGCATTCTTTTTATTCTTTTTAAGTTCATTTTTAATTTTTAATTTTTGTTTTAAAATTTTTATGAATAGTTCAAGTTCACCAATACTTGAGCTTATGCTCGAGTGGTCTTCGATTGTTCTTAGTTAGAAATCCTTTCTGTCCTTTGGAAGGTGGTTCTCAAGTTCTTCACGTACAATGCATGTCATTTCATAGGTCATTAGAGACCCGATAAATTCTTCGATCAAAAAAGTATTCAAATTTTTTGATTCTTGAATAGTCGTTATTTTCGAATCCTAATTTTTAGAAAGTGATCGTAAAATCTTGTTAACGAGTTCAAAATTAGAAAAGCATTTGCCAAGAGCTTTTAAACCATTGACGACATCCGTAAAACGGGTGTACATGTCAACAATTGTTTCGCTCGGCTTCATTCAAAATAGTTCAAAATCGTGCATTCAAAGATTGACCTTCGAAACTTTTATTCTACTTGTGCCTTCATGAGTGGTTTCAAGAATGTGCCAAATGTTGAAAGCCGTTTCACAAGTAGAAACCCGATTAAACTCGTTTTTATCTAAGGTGCAAAATAAAGCGTTCATAGCTCTAGCATTTAAAGAAAAAGTCTTCTTCTCCAAATTATTCCAATCTTTCATTGGAAGAGAAGACATTTTAAAATCGGATTTGATAATGTTCCATAAGTTCAAATCCAAAGAAAGCAAGAAAACTCGCATTCGAGTTTTCCAATAAGTGTAGTCTGTCCCATTGAACAAGGGAGGATGAATGAGAGAGTGACTCTCTTGAAAGCCGAAAAGAGCCATTTCTCTTGGGTGTTAAACCAAATGAGAAATACGAGGCTCTGATACCAATTGTTAGGATCAAGAGTCCGGGGTTGACACTAAGAGTGGGGGGGGTGAATTAGTGCAGTAGTAAAATAACGTCGGTTTAAAACTTCGTCTCGATTAAATCCGTTTATGTTGAAAACCGATTTCAGAAACTTAACTTTGAAAGCGTACGTTTATGAAGTGAATGCAATAGGCAAGTAAAGATTCAGTTTACAGTATGTAAATGGCAAGAAGTAAATGCAAACTAGTGAACACGCCAATTTTATAGTGGTTCGGTCGTCGTGACCTACATCCACTCCGCCGATTCCTTTTCCGTCGAGGCCACCGGCATCCACTATCGATCTTTCTTTAAAAGGCGAAGATCAACCTCCTTTTTACAGCTCTTTCTCCTTTTACTAGGTTTAGGAGATAAACCTTACACCCCCACTCACTCATCTCTCAAACTATTCTAACACTTAGAACTTTGAGAGGAGTTTCACACAAGATTATAACAGCATTTCACTCTTTTTTACTCTCAATGCTTGTGTTGGTTAACCAGGGATGAGAGGGGTATTTATAGGCTTCAAGTTAATTCAAACTTGGAGCCTAAAAAGGTCTCATCCTAGGTTTCCTAGGTACTGGTGGTACCATCGCCGTTCCTGGGTGGTACTATCGTCGCAAGGTCTGTAGTTGGGTGGTACCACCACTGGCAGCGTTGCTTTCGGTGGTACCACCGCTCAGATTTCTTGGGGTGTTGTTCCCCAAGCGGTGCCACCGTCGGCCAGGGTTTCAACACCCTAGTTGGGCCTTGAATCCGGCCCAAACCAGCCCAACTTCGGGTCTAGTTGGCCCCTAACAGAGTTGATGGGATTACCTCCCAATCCCAACTCTAATTATGTGCTAACTATGATTCCTAAGACTACATTGTTTATTATGGCCCCTATCAATTGGTTTCATCATCAAAATCCGAGATTCAACACTGCATTGTTTATTAAAAATTTTGAAAATAATTTTCTAGTTGTTCAAATTTATGTTAATGATGTTATTTTTGGTTCTACAAATGAATCCTTATGCGAATCGTTTGCCAAGAGTATGAGCCAAGAGTTTGAAATGAGTTTAATAGGTGAATTAACTTTCGTTTTAGACTTACAAATCAAACAACTTACTGATGGTATTTTTCTTAGTCAAACAAAATATGCATTAGACTTGCTAAAACGGTTTAATATGGATAGTTCAAAGGTTATTAATACTCCTATGAGTACCTCCACTAAGTTAGACATTGACGAAAATGGAGAAAGCTTTGATCAAAAAGCTTATAGGGGTATGATAGGTAGTTTACTATACCTCACCGCAATTAGACTGGACATCATGTTTAGCATAGGACTTTGTGCTAGGTTTTAATCTAATCATAAGCTATCTCATCTTAAAGTAGCTAAAAGAATTCTTAGATATCTTAAAGGAACCACTAATATAGGATTATGGTATCCAAAATCTAAAAACTTTGAATTAATTGCTTATGCTGATGTGGATTTTACTGGATGTAGAATAAATAGAAAAAGTATATCCGGAACATATCAATTCTTAGGTCATGCACTTGTCTCTTGGTCTTCCAAGAAATAAAACTCGGTTGCACTATCTACGACCGAAGCCAAATACATAGCGGCTAGTGCATGTTGTGCACATGTTGTATAGATGAAAAATACATTAGAAGATTATAGAATTTATCTTAAGAATATTCCTATAAAATGTGATAACACAAGTGCAATATGTTTAACAAAAAATCCTATTCAACACTCTAGAACTAAACATATTGACATTAGACATCACTTTATACGAGATCATGTTAATAATCATGATGTAATCTTAGAGTTTATTGATACGAAACATCAATTAGCCGATATCTTTACAAAAACTTTAAATGAAGAATAATTTGATTTCATTAGAAGAGAGGTAGGCATGTTAAACTGTCCGAATACATGAGTTTGTTGTATTTCTTTTCCGGACTATCTTCCTCTTAATTTATTTCATGAATGGAGCTTTCATGAATTTATTTCATTTTTATCTTCCTCTTTACTTGGTATCAAATTTACTTCATACCCTTGCTCTATCACTTAATGATTTTTGATACACTTAATCACTTCACTCATGGATTTTATTGACAAATACATCTCTTACGAATTTCACTCTTATAAATTTTTAATGAGAAACATATTTTTTTGACTTGCAAACTTTTGCAAAGATCATGAATTCATTTGATAGAAATAGCTTTCACAAATTTTATTCTTAAAATTTTCTTTTATAAAAGAACATTTATGAATTCTACGTCATGAAATGATACATCTTTAGCTCTTATTGTGAATCTCTCTTAAATGAATTTTCAATCACTCATTGTTTCTCATTGTATTATTCATGAACTTTCAATATCTCAATTCTTCTTGATAAATGCACTATTCATGGACTTTTCCTTCTCTTTTCCCTTTCAAGAAGAATCCAATTGTAATAAGTAAATTTTTTGCTTAAAACGATTGCTCATTTTCTTTTTGTTGATGACAAAGGGGGAGAAATATGGCAAATTGATGACAACTTGGCATTATGAATGTTTGAAATATATCATGAATCATTATGAATGTATCATGAATGCTTGAAATGCATCGTAATATGGCATGTATACTTGAAAATGTTTCATTCTTAAAATCATACTTGATTTCGTATTAAAATGATGAATGTATATCATTATGATGAGGTATCAAACTTATCATGCTTAATTTCCTACTTACAATTCGTATCATGCCTCGGATTATCATCTTTTATCATACTTGAAATTTGAATCTTGCTAAATTTTATATTTGAAGTTTGTATTATACTTAAAAATGATGATTGTCTATCATCATTCAATATTGGACTTAAAAATGGATGTCATGCCTTGGCATCATTTTTATTGTGATAAAATACATGGTATCATATTTTGAGATGATAAATCATGACTAGTATGATGGGTATGTCAATAAGCTTTAAATGCATGTATCTTATCAGTTTGATGCTCGAATTCAAAGGCCTTGAATTTAAGAGTGTCTTTTTCATAAGTATGGCATATAGATAGGGGGAGTTAAGGTTAACCTTGTCATCATAAAAAAGGGAGAGATTGTTGAATCTCGAATTTTGATGATGAAATCAATTGGTAAATTGTTTGATATAATCTATATGTTAAGATAAGTGTGCAGGATTAACTACGATAGTGGTAAGGCATAAGGTAGATGTTGGGCCAGAGTCAAAGATCGAATGATACGTCGAAGATTCGGATGATGTGCCAGAAGTTGGCCGGAAGCTTGCTGAGAGTTCGTTAGGAGTTCGTTGAGAGTTCAGCGGGAGTTCACTGGAAGTTCGCCGAGAGAACAATTGACATACCAGATAGAGATTGCTTAGTTAAATGTCTTAATTATTGTAGTTAGACTATAAGTTGAATTAGGATTGGGAGGTAATCTTATTAACTCTATTAGGGGCTAACTGGGCCCTTAACATGGATGAATTGAGTCAGTTGAATAGCCCATTCAGCACTTGAAGTCATGGCCGGCAGTGGCATCGCTTGGGACTCAATCTCTTAGGTGGTATGGGTAGTGGTACCACTGGTAGTTAATGTTGTCAAGCGGTAGTATCGCCCTATCAAGTGGTGGTACCACCCAGTGTCAATCTGCAGGTGGTGGTACCGCCCAATAATGATGGTGGTACCGCTAGTACCCCGAAAACTAGGGATGTGATATTTTTTGGCTCCAATATCTGAAGCCATTGAGGCCTATAAATACCTCACCTTTTTCTGCATGAAAATGCACGAAAGTGTGAACAATATCTTGAAGTCTTGGGGTGTTAAAAGTGTTGTAAAAGTGCTAAGAGTCCTCCTTCTCCCTTTCTAAGTCTTATGATCATTCAAGAGAGGTGTGAGGCTTGTAAGGGTTGTCTCCTAAACTCGTGAAAAGGAGAAACTGCTGTAAATAGGGTGGTTGGTCTTTGCCCATTAAAGGAAGACCATTAGTGGATGCCGGTGACCTCGATGGAGGAGGAATTGGAAGTGGATGTAGGTCACAACGACTGAACCACTATAAATTCCGGTGTCCTTATTTCCATTCAACTTTTTATTACTACTATTACTTTCTAAGTGAATTGCTAGTTCATTTACTCTAAAGTCAAGCACTTTTCGAGATTGGTTTTCAACGAATGAATATCTTACAAAACCGACGATTTTTTTCGCTACACTAATTCACCCCCCCTCTTAGTGTCGCTCTTGATCCTAAGAGGCACAACGGGAGCATGGAGGTGATAGCATGACTCACGAGGCCAAGACGGATGATCGTGATGCATAGAGATGCATCGAGATGTCGACGGAACCGATGAGGATGAGATGGACGATCATAGGGCATAGAGATGCGCCGAAGCACACATAGATCATGATATGAGTGATAGGGCCCATTGGCTCAGGCTTAATCACATTAGGTTGTGGTTCATGATAATCTGGTGTGATTCCTCATGTGATGTGTAATTGCTTATATACCTACTAGATATATATATATATATATTTGCATGCGATGTAGATATATATTAAATATGTATGTGTGTGACACATCATAGGAGACCAAATTAAAAATTTCCTCTCGATAATATTGTTGAATCTTGGATTTTGATGATGAAATCAATTGATAGTATTTATGATTTGATCTACGTTTTGAGTGGCGTAGGAAGCTTCGATCAGAGAGGGACAATTAAAGTAAGAATAATCATGTTGGGTCGGAGATAAACATGTCAGAAGATTGGACGTCGAGCTTAAGGATCGGTCGACGTATCGGCAGAAGGCTTCAGGCCATGGGTTCGGGCATCGGGTTAAGAAGAGTGGATATTGCGCCAAGGGAATTGGAGTTATGGAGGTCAATTGGCCGATTGGGCAATAGGCCACAAGAGAGCAGGATGCGTCGAACAATCAGACGAGGCATCGATGAACCAATAACATTCCGGACAACATTTGATTAGCTTAGTAATAATTTTTTAGATCATAATAGGTTTTGTTTGTGCAGGATTAACTACGATAGCGATCAAGGCATAAAGCAAAATAAAGTCCCGGAGTCAAGAACGAGATTTCGTTGGGAGTTTGAGAGTTCATCGGAAGTTCTGCCGGAATTGACCGAGAAGTCCAAGAGCTTGCTAAAGAAGCTCGTCGAAACTTACCAAGAAGATTGTCGTGAAATCCAGGAGCTTGTCGGGAGTCCGTTGGAACATTGCTGAGAGATCGTCGGAAGATCGCCGGAAGCTCGCTCGAAGAAACCTAGACTTATGGACTTATTTAGCTTAGTAAATATCTTAAAATTTGTAGTTAGCACATAAATAGGTTGGAATTGGGCCAACTTAATTAGGGGTTAGTTGGGCCCAAGTTTGGGCTATGTTAGGCCAAGCGAAAAGCCCAAATAGTGACCAAATAGGTGAAACCATCATGGCATAGTCTCCGAGACTGTGTCAGGCGGTGGTACTACTAGTATGGGCAGTGGTACTGCCTAGACACAATCTCTAAGAGGCTGTCAGGTGGTGGTACCGCCAGACTGGGTGGTTGTACCTGTTAGTAACGAGTTGGCACTAAGAGGGGGGGTGAATTAGTGCAGCGGTAAAATAATGTCGATTCTGAAAATCTCTTTCATACGATAAAACCAATCTCAGAAAGATATTAAACTTTAAAATGTTTACAAGAATGTAATGAGCAAATAAGGAGGTTTATAGTAAGGTAAGTTGCATAAAAGAAAAGCAAACCATATTTTTATAGTGGTTCGGTCGCGTGACCTACATCCACTCCGCCGATTCCTCTTTCGTCGAGGCCACCGGCATCCACTATCGGTCTTCCTTCAATAGGCGAAGACCAACCACCTTTTACAGCTCGATTCTCCTTTTACCGAGTTTAGGAGATAACCCTTATACCCCCACTTATTCCTCTCTCAAACTATTCTAACAATTAGAACTTTGAAAGGAATTTCACACATAATTACAATAGAGTTTTCTTTCCTTTTTGCTCTTAGTTATGTGTATGTTAATTAAGGATGAGAGGGGTATTTATAGGCCTTAAGTTGATTCAAACTTAGAGCATAAAAATATCTTATCCTGGGTCTCCCAAGTACGGGCGGTACCATCGCCAGTGTCAGTCTGACACTAACACTGCACTAGGCGGTACCACCGCCTGACACCCTATATTGGGTGGTACCATAGCCCAGACTAGTGGTACCACCACCTGACAACCTCTCAGAGACTGTGTCTGGGCGATACCACCACCTGACATAGTCTCGGAGACTATGCCATGACGGTGCCACCTCTTGGGTTACTATTTGGGCATTTCATTGGGCCTAACACTGTCCTTACATGGGCCCAACTAGCCCCTAATTGGGTTGGCCCAATTCCATCCCAATTATGTGCTAACTACGAATTTTAAGACATTTACTAAGCTAAACAAGTCCATAAGTCTAGTTTTCTTCTAGCGAGCTTCCGGCGAACTTCCGACGATCACTCGGCAATGTTCCAGTGGACTCCTAGCAAGCTCTTGGACTTCACAATGATCTTTTTGGTGAGTTCCGATGAGCTTCTTTGGCAAGCTCCTGGACTTCTTGATCAGTTCCGATAGAGCTTCCGACGAATGTTCGGACTTCCGGCGAACTCACGAACTCCCAACGAAATTATGTTCTTGACTCCAGGACTTCATTTTACTTTATGCCTTGCTATCGTAGTTAATCCTGCACACATAAAAACACACTTCGATCTAGACAATTATTACTAAGCATGAATCATGTTGTCCGACATGTCATTGGTTCATCGATGCTTCGTCCGATTCTTCGACGCATCGGCCTCTCTTGCGGCCTATTGCCTAATCGGCCAGTTGACCTTTGCAACTCCGATATCCTTGGCACAATATCCGTTCTTCTTGGCCCGATGCCTGAATCCATGGCCTGAAGCCTTCTGTCGATACGTCGATCGATCCTCCGGCCCAATGTCCAATCTTCTAACATATTTTTCACCGACCCAACATAATTCATCCTGCTTTAATTGTCTCTCCCTAATTGAAGCATCCTATGTCACTTAAAATGCACATTAAATCATAAACACTCTCAATTGGTTTCATCGTCAAAATTCGAGATTCAACAATCTCTCCCTTTTTGATGATGACAATCAATTGATGACAGAGTTAACCTTAACTCCTATCAATATGCCATATTGATAGAACCTTGAATTCAAGCCGAATTCAAGTCATTGCAAATTTCATCATGAATATTTGCAACATATCATCATGCATAATATGATCATACTTCTCCCCCTTTGTCATCAACAAAAAGGAGAAGTATAACTTTCAAGTGTTTGGACATAATTTCAAGTCATTGTATAATAATATCAAGTTTTATCATCATTGCAATTTGTAAGCTAGTAAATTTAGCAAGTGTTGCATCATATTAGAATATGTAAGCTAGCAGATTTTATATCATTTCAGAGCATGCAAGCTAGCAAGTTTTTGAAAACAAATGCAGAATAGCATTCTTGTTGAAGTGTGCAAGCTAGCGATTCTTGCTTCCTTTTGCAATTTACAAGTTGCAAGTTTTGCTTCTTGAGATAGGCAAGATAGCACTTTTGCTTCTCTTGAGATTATAAGTTAGTAATTCTTGGTGATGTTCAAGATAGCAAGTTCTACATCATATTAGAACATGTAAGCTAGCAAATGTATATCATTTTATAGTATGCAAGCTATCAAATTTTACACATATGAAAGTTAGTAAAATTTTACATCTTTTGAGATGTGCAAGATAGACTATTTTGCATCTTCTTGAAATGTGTAACTTAGCAAACATTACTTCTCTTGAGATTTGCAAGATAGCACTTCTTGCTTCTCTTTTGAGATTAGCAAGCTAGCAAGTTTGCCTCTTTTCATGATGTGCATGCTAGAAATTCTTTCTCCCCCTTTGTCATTGGCAAAAAGATGGGAATAACAATAGTGCAATTTATTTCCCTTTACTACAATATTCAAATCATGACAAGGGTAAATAACAAAGATGAAAAATCAAGTCGTGAATGTCAAACCAATTTTTCATCATGAATATTTCATCATTGCATGCATCATACCAAATCATCATGTATATTTTCAAAATATAAAATCATCATTACATGCATGATTCCAAATCATCATTCATAATTACATCAATATTCCAATCATTATTTCAATCATCAAAAATGAAAGATTAAGTCTAAAATTAAAGAAATCACAAGGCATACAAGCCATAAATACAAAGAAATCATGTCATGAAGGATAAGATCATGTGAATACCAAAAGACATGATTCATATAGTTAATCTCATCTTTAAATAAAATGCCAAGTAAAATAATAGGAGGACAATAAAAAAAAATCTTGATTCATAATAGAACTTTTAAGTTATAATCAATTCATGAATACTAAAAGAACATTCATGATTCATTTGGATAATTTTTCTCTTTAGTAAATGACAAAAAGAAGCATAGGAGATATAAGATTTTCATTCATAAATCTCAAGAATATGTGAAAGATTTGGATAAAAAGTCACTTAAATTTAAATAATCAAAATCATTTTCATGGTCCAAGAGATTAATAAAAGTGATACAAATAGATTAATTAATCTCCTTTTTGGAAAAATCGATAAAGTAGGGAAAAAGAAATTTTTCAAGGAGAAACTTTTCCTCTTTTTAGTTGTTTCAATTCATGTGATTTATTTCATTTATGCCAAGTAAAAACATGTATCAATGTTTAAAATAGTAAAAGCCACTTTCATTATGGTAAAAATCGATAATCCATAAATCGCAAGAATCATTATGCATAATTTTAAAAGATAAACTCATTAAGCATGGTTTCATTGAACATAAGACATCTTCAATCAAAATCAAAAAGTAATACGAAAATCAACATACACATTATTGCTTCTTAAACACATACATAAGATTAATCTTACTAGGTGTGCAAGCATTAGATTAACATTTTATTGTATTTTTCATAAAACATGCAATGATCATTATTATTTTCAAAATTACTAGCATGATAAGCATGATTCCTAAAATTTTTATTTTTATCATGTAATTTTCAAAAAATATATATATAATTTTTCTAAACTAATTTAAGAACAACTCATGAAAAATATTAAGTAATTTCGAAATAAATTAAAGGAGTTTCGTTTTAGTTGTTTACCTCATTGTCGAGAGTCACCAAAGTGAAGTTTATCATTTCGTCTTCATCGGTTTGCTCCTCTTCTTCGGATGTACTTGATTCGTCCAAGATTGCTTCCTTCTTCTTGCATTCATAGCAAGTAGTTATATTCTTTTTAAGTTTATTTTTATTCTTTAATTCTTGTTTCATGAACTTTTTAAATTTCATAGTGAGGAGTTCAAGTTCACCATCACTTGAGCTTATACTCGAGTGGTCTTCGATTGTTCTAAGTTTGAAATCCTTCTTGTTCTTTGGAAGGTTGTTCTTATGTTCGTTTTGTGCCATAAAACTCATTTCATAGGTCATTAAAGACCCGATAAGTTCTTCAAGGGCGAGGTTATTTCGATCTTTAGCCTCTTGTATTGTCGTTACTTTTGAATCCCAATTTTTAGAAAGAGGTCGTAAAATTTTATTCACAAGTTCAAGGTTCAAAAAACTTTTACTAAGAGCTTTTAGACCATTGATGACATCCGTAAAACGGGTGTACATGTCTCCAATGGTTTCACTTGGTTTCATATAAAACAATTCAAAATCATGCATCAAAAAGTTGATTTTTGAATCTTTAACTTTGCTAGTGCCTTCATGTGTGATTTCAAGAGTATGCCAAATATCAAAAGCCGTTTCACAAGTAGAAACCCGAATGAATTTATTTTTGTCTAAGGTACAAAATAGAGCATTTATAGCTTAGCATTTAAAAAAAAAGTCTTCTTCTCCAAATCATTCCAATAGTTCATTGGAAGAGAAGACCTTCAAGAATCATCTTCAATAATATTCCAGAAATTTAAATATAAGAAAAGCAAGAAAACTCTCATCCGAGTTTTCTAATAAGTGTTGTCTGTCCCATTGAACATGGGTGGATGTGTAATTGAATGGCCCTCTAGGTTGCCGGCAAATGCTATCTCTCTTGGGTTTAAAACCAAATGAGAGTGAACCTTGCTATGATACCAATTATTAGGATTAAGAGTGGCACTAAGAGGGGGGGTGAATTAGTGCAGTAGAAAACTTTCATGATTTCAAAAGACTTGTTTTGATTAAAACTGATTCTGACAAAAATGGTTTCTATTCAATCCGTTTAGGAGAGAATTTGAACATTAAAGCTTTCATAAAAGTGCAAGAGAAGATTAAAGAGATTTGTAGTAATGTAAATTACACAAATGAAAAGTGTCAATTTCGTAAAGTCTTCATATGATTAAAGCCGATCTCGAAAGGTATTTACTTAAAAGCGTATGTAGGCATAGTAAAAGCATAGTAAAGAGGAGAGGCAGTTTGCTATAAAAGTAAATTGCTCAAAGTAAATACAAACCAAGTTTTACAGTGGTTTGGTCAATGTGATCTACATCCACTTTCGGATTCCTCCTTCGACGAGGTCACCAGCATCCACTAAAGGCCTTCCTTCAATATGTGAAGACTGAACACTTCTTTACAGCATTTTCTCCTTTTCTCGGGTTTAGGAGATGAACCCTTACAAGTCTCACTCCTCTTTCTTAGATGGTTACAAGGCTAAGAGATGAAGGAGGAGAACTCTAACTTTTACAGCACTTTTATGACTCAAGAATTCAAGATTAATCCAATACTTTCATGCCTTTTTATGCAGAAAAGGGTGGGGTTTCTATAGGCCCCAATAGCTTCAAAATTGAGCCAAAAAGTGTTACATCCCTGGAATCTGGGTACTGGCGGTACCACCGACGTTAGTCGACGGTACTACCGTCACTGATTTGACATTGGGTGGTACCACCACTGAACAAGGGCGGTACCACCGCTGGCAGCATTGCTGCCGACGGTACCACTACCCAGTCTGGGCGGTACCACCACTGGCAGCACTGCTGCCGGCGGTACCACCACCCAGAAATCTAGGGGCACTGTCTTCCAGGCGGTGCCACCGCTGGCCAAGAATTCAGGGGCTGAATTGGCAGCTTACTTCGGCCCAATTCAGCCCTGTTAAGGGCCTAGTTGGCCCCTAATTAAGTTAGTGGGATTACCTCCCAATCCTAACTTAATTTACACTCTAACTACGATAATTAAGACATAATTTATAGTGCTTCTTATTCCGGTGCGTCAATTGCTCTTCCGACGTACTTCTGGCGAACATCCGACGAACTCTCGGCAATGTTCCGACGGACTCCCGGCAAGCTCCTGGACTTTACGATGATCTTCTTGGTGAGTTGCGACAAGCTTCTTTGGCAAGCTCCTAGACTTCTCGGTTAGTTCCGGCAGAACTTCGGACGAACGTTCGGACTTCCGTCGAACTCTCGAATTCTTAATGAGATCTCTATCTTGACTCCGGCACAACACCTGCTTTATGTCTTATTGCTATCGTAGTTAATCCTGTACACTTTTTTCAACATATAGATTAGTTCAAACAAATTACAATTGACTTCATCATCAAAATCCGAGATTCAACACATATGGGGTATATTTTGTAGATGAATAATATGTAGTATTATACAACCATTTAGCCTAGGGAAGCCATTTCGCCCACTCCTTTGGCTGGTCACTAGTGAAACACCAAATGTACGTCTCTAAACACTTGTTCACCACCTCTGTTTGGCCGTTAGTTTATGGATGATATGCTATGCTCATCTTGAGTTTCGTGCCCTATAACTGAAATAACTCGGTCCAAAATTTACTAGTGAAGATCCTATCATGATCACTTACAATGGGCCTTAGCATCCCATGCAGTTTAACAATATTTTTTATAAAAATCTGACTAATACTAGCAGTAGTGTAGGGATTTCACACTACGCAATAATGAGCATATTTCGTAAGTCAATCAACCACCACGAGGATTGTGCTTTTACCTTCGGAAGGTGGCAGCCCTTTGATGAAGTCCATGGAGATGTCAGTCCACATCGAGTCCGGTATGGGTAGTGGTTGTAGCTTCCCTGGACTCGTCATTGTTTCACCCTTTTGCTGTTGACATATATCACATTGTGCCATATATTTAGAAATAATTTTTTTCATCCCTCTCCAATAAAAAATTTGCTTCACTCTTTTATAGGTTCTCAGAAATTTGGAGTGCCCTGTTGAAGGCATGGAGTGCATTTCATGCAGGATGATTTTGATGTAAGGGGAGTTGGGTATAAGCACAATCTAACCTTTGTAGCGTAGATCCCTTGAATCCCAAGTGTAGTGGGCTATTGCACTTGGATCCTCTAATTTTTTTATGATGTTGTTCATCTCTAGATCCTTCTTCCAGTCTTCCCTAATGTCCTCGAGGAAGCCGGTGGTAGGAAGAGAGATGACTAAAAATTTAGCTTGCTCAAGTAGTTGTGAGAGTGCATCTGCAACAATGTTTTCTTTCCCCTTTTTGTAAATAATTTCATAATCAAATCCTAGAAGTTTGGTTACCCATTTTTTCTGCTCAGGGGATGATATCTTCTACTCTAAAAAGTACTTTAGGCTTCTATGGTCAATTTTAATTTGAAATCACCGGTCGATCAAGTAGGGTCTTTACCTCATTACTACGTGCACAATGGCGAGATCTCCTTATCATATATTGACATATTTTGATGGGAGGGAGATAATGCTTTGCTAGTGTATACGAGGGTCGACCATCTTGCATGAGAATGGCTAAAATTCTGACTCCAGATGTGTCGGCCTCAATGATGAAGGGTCGGTTGAAATCTGGTAGCACTAGCACTGGTGTTGTCGTTTTGGCTGCCTTAAGTTTGTTGAAGGCAGCGGAGGCTTTGTCCGACCATTGGAAGGCTTCTTTTTTCAGCAGAGAAGTGAGGGGTGCATTGATCTTCCCGTAGTCCTTGACAAATTTTTGGAAATAGCCCGTTAGTCCAAGGAACCTACGCAGTAATTTCACGTTTATAGGTTTCGACCAGCCTTGCATTGCTTCAATTTTTATTGGATCTATTGCCACTCTTTCTTTTGATATTATATGCCCAAGGTACTCTACTTTTTACTAGAGAAAGCTGCACTTTGACTGCTTAACAAAAAGAGTATTCTCTTGAAGGATCGTCAAAACAACCCGTAAATACTAAAAGTGAGTCTCAAGAGAAGGGCTGTAAATGAGAATATCATTGAAAAATACTAGCACAAATTTATGAAGAAAGCTCTGAAAAATATCATTCATGAAACTTTAGAAGGTTGAAGGAGCATTAGTGAGTCCAAAAGATATTACCAAGAATTCATAATGGTCGTCATGTATGCGGAATGTAGTTTTTGAAATATCATTTTCACATACCTGAATTTGGTGGTAACTAGATCGGAGGTCCAACTTCGTGAAGAATCAAGCTCCTTTTAACTCATCAAGAATTTTATCCACCACTAGTATTGGGTACTTGTCTTTGATGGTGATGCCATTTAAAGCTCGGTAGTCGATGCATATCCGCCAAGTTCCGTCCTTCTTGCGTACAAGTAGCACTAGCGAGGAATAGGGGTTGTAACTTGGCCGAATCACCCCTGTTTCAAGCATCTCCTTTACAATCTTTTTAATTTCATCTTTCTAGAGATGAGGATAATGGTATGGCTGAGTGTTCGCTAGTGGCTTGCCTGGAAGGATTGGAATTCAATGGTCATGTTACCGAGTATGAGGAAGACCGCATGACTCAGCAAAAATGTCAGCAAATTTAGCAAGAAATTGGACGAGATATTGATCTTTAATTTCTATTTTCTTCCCCTCGAGTTGCTGCTGGAGATGTATAAAAAATTCACCATTTATCTTGTGTAAAACTTTCTCCATTCGTTTGGTTAAACGGTAGTTACGTTGCTTCCACGCTTCCCGCGTAGGATAATATGTTTGCCTTTGCAGTAGAATTTCATAATTAATTTAGAAAAGTTTCAAGAGACATCGCCTAGTGTAGTCAGCCATTCTATGCCAAGAATGGCCTTATAGTCATCAATTGGTAGGAGGAAGAAGTCAGTGATAATTTCTTAGTCTTGCGGTAATAGTTTCATATGCGGGCATCTTTGGTCGCACTTTAGGATTCTGCTATCGGCAACCTTTACATCGAACTTGCTGCAACCTTCAATGTGGAGCACCATCTGAGCAGCAACCTTACTATTTAGGAAATTATTATTGCTGCCTGTGTCAGTGAGATTAGTGATCGGTTATTGTTTGAGAAGGCCTCTAACTTTCATCGTTTGCAGGTTTGAGTAGCCGGCTAGAGCATGTACCACAAAGTCGGTCGGTTGTGGCTCTTCTTTCGTATCTTCTTCTTCATATTTAAGGCTCTCTTCTGGATGTTCAATGACCTCTTCTTCTACTGGTTCAATCACAAGAAGTCTCCCTTTTTTACAGTGATGCTCGCGGCTCCATGGCTCGTCGCAATACCAACATAACCCCTTTGCAGATCACTACCAAAGCTCTTCTCTTATCAACTTTTTGGTGTAGGGGCTTGATTGACAATAGGGGGCTGAGGGCTTTGGTATTGCTGGTTGGGGAGTGACCCTAGTCCTTCAGGCTTCATAGTTCAATCGCTCCTCTTGAAGTCGTGCGAAAGAGATGGCTACCATAAGCGTGTACGATTGTCGTACTTTAACTTCTCCCCGAATCTCCAGCTTTAAGCCCTCAATAAAGGTCCCCAATAGCTATTTTTTAGACTAATCATGAATTTTATTAAATAACCTTTCAAACTTGGTTTGGTACTCCTGAATGGTGGAGGTTTGTCGGATCTTTGCTAGTTGTCCGTCAATGTTCTTGTAATCGATTGGTCTGAAGCGGATCAACAGTCCTTCTTTGAATTATCATCATGATATGACTCCATGAGTGTGTTCAAATCAATCAAACCACTGTATGATATCCTCTTCAAGATGTATAGCCACAATTTCTACCATAGATGCGTCCACGGTTTTGTGGTACTGAAAATATCGCTCCACATACGAGATCTAACCAATCGGGTCTCCTTCTTCCCACCTAGGGAAGTCCACCCTCATGGGTGGATAGTAGGGATCGGTTATAGAGCCTCCCCTCTCTTGGAAGTTATCTCTTCGGGCTTGATGTGATTAGTCAGAGCTCTCTCCTTGATGTGATTTCTTCGGGCTTGGTAGTTACCCAAACTGAGTTCGGTAAAGAGAGTCCGAATCTTATCCTCCATTCGTGTCTCAAAGGCTTCGAATTTAGCATTGATTGTCTCTTCAGATGTTATAGTATATACCTCCAAATCAGTTATATTAAGATATCTCTTTTGTTGTTGGATTAAAGGCATGTATCAGTTGAGAGAAGTGGTCGAAAGGGTTGGTAGATTGGTGGATGTAGGTTACGGTTTAGGCTTGTTTTGTTGCTATTTTTGTGGTTTGGTGGAGTTTTAGGGCTGTGATGGTAGTGGATGAAGGTTAGGGAAAAAAGTTTTAGATCTATGGTAGATGGCAGCAAAGGTTTGATAGAAATCAGTGGAAGATGCTACAGATAGGTGTTGTCTTGTAAGAGCATAATTGTCATAGAAGAAACGATAGTTTCTCGATAAATTTTTTTGCAAAAACTGAGAGATTTGAGGAGGAAATTTGACAGCAAAATCTCAGTTTAGATAACAACAATAATGACCAATTTAATCAAGAAAATTTTGGCAGTTTAATGACAAGGAAATTGGTGCAATTGCGATAGCAGAATTCTTATCGAAAAATTCTAGCGGTTTGCAATGAAAATTTACAGTAATATAAGAATGTTTTTAGAGATGAATTACTCAATAGATCAATCTTAGATGGAAGCCAAGATGATCTATGAAGTGTATAAGAAATTTTGTTCAAAAAGGATAGCAAATAGATCAATTAAAGGCAACAATATGTGGCTGAAATTTTATGCAAAAATCCTTCATTCGCAAAGATGATAACTTTTACGATGAAAGGAGTTCATAGCACAGGATAGATAAAAAGACTTCTTCTTGGTATTTTGAATGGAAAATTACAACAGCAAAAGATATTGGTGATAGGAGAATACCATATCTCTGATGCAATTGGAGGTGACGACAATAGATTGATTTGATCTACGATAGAAGATGACAGTGGAGATTGCGACATCAAGAGCAATTATAGGAATTGCTTAGCTGGTGGTAGGTGATAGGGATGGCAGTAAAAGCAGCAAGATAGCTGCTCTGATATCAAGTGATAGAACCCTAGAGGAATTGTATAAAGATTGATCTTGAGGGAGATCACTCCTTGAAACGCTATAGGGGTTCTACCCTCCTAGAAGTTGGCCAAATGGCTGCAATTATAGATAGATCTTATTCCCAAAGAGATAGAGGCTATATGCTTATATAGGGCTCAAAACCCTAGCCTAAGGGGTTGCTTCCTAAGTGAGTTACCCCTTTTGCCCTTAACCCTAACCAACCAGCCCAATAAAAGGGGGCAGTGGCTAAGAAGCCCAAAGGCCCAAATATAAACCCTAGCCACTCTTCTTTAGAGGATAGAGATGGCTAGGTGGGGTTTATTACAATCTCATAGGGTTTTATTAGCTGCTTCTTGGTTGAGTAGGACCTAACCCTGCTAGAGTCCTATCACCATATATGATAGAACCTATGTGACAAGGTATGACCCAACCATGTGGCTAGGCATAGGCTAGCTCATGCGGCTAGGTATGACCCAATCCATGTGGTCAGATATAACCCCAACTCATGTGCCTAGGTAACAACCAACTCGCGAGCCAAGTATGGCCTAATTCAATAATAAGGCTTAGCTCAACTTATGAGTGAGGCTTAGTCAAGTCTATGAAGTTAAGCTTGCCTAACTATGCGATTAGCATTAGACACATCGCCGCTCCTCTATCTAGCTCATTGTATCTCAATTCAACCTATTACTTGGAATAAGCATATGCAGTGCATGTGACCCATCCAAGACTCAGGTGGGTTGGTTTGATTCGGGCTAGCACTATACGATATAGTCCAATTTCCTCTCCTTTTATTGGTTTGAGCTCATTAATTGACTAAATCAAATAGGTTTGATCGGTTAAAGCTAGTTTAGGGTAATTCTAGATTAACTTGACTAGTTCAAACCTACTTGACCTAATCGAGATCAATCAAATCTAAATTAGACTAGTCTAGGGTGATTCCAGACTAGCTTTATAAAGATTTAAGATTGATTCTATTATATCATAATCGAATTAAGTTTGATTTAGGTCAATTGAGCTATTCCAATTAGGGTTGTGGTTGATTGAGGACTATTGAGAGATTAATGTTTCATGCCTTTATGATTTGATGAATTTAAAGGTTTTATCTGAAAATATCATTTGAAAATGATTATTAGTTTTCTACTTTCTTAAGTTTATGATATTGATATGATTATTATCATGCAATAGATGTGACTAGGCTATTTCATGCCTTTATGATTTGATAAATTTAAAGGTTTTATCTGAAAATATCATTTGAAAATGATTATTAGTTTTCTACTTTCTTAAGTTTATGATATTGATATGATTATTATCATGCAATAGATGTGACTAGGCTAGTAGTTCACATTGGAAGTGTAACTTATAAAAGGAGCTAGGGGCCTATCACAATGTAGAGCTACCAATAAACATAGTCTAGCCGATTTACAGCAAGTATGTTCTCTCATAATATTTAATCATATTGATTTCTTGATGCATGTATGAGTAAATGAATGAGTGTAAATGAATGATCATGGATGTTTATGTATCCCTACCAAGGGCAGGCATGGCGATTCCCTTCAAGGATTAGCGGACCATCAGATGTGATGGTTAGATGGTTCCTCCATTCGTTGTTCGGAGAAATGTGTCCCCACTTAGGCGGGTGAGAGATATCACTCCATCAATTATTGGGAGTGCGATATGGATTATCTCTATCCACTATTGGGAGGAATCCATCCCGTGGAATATGCCTCTCTATCCACTATTGGGAGAGTGCACCATTGGGTGATATGCACCTTTGTTATTATGTATGTGTTGCATGTGGCTGATGCATTATTTTGTTTATTATGTAAGAAATTATCATCATTTTCTGATGCATAAGTTTTATGATGAATTGATATATTATCATTTCTTATTGAATTATTGATATTTATTTATATTTCATGAATATTGAAGATTATTTTTATGATTTTTCTGATGTTCCTACCAACATGTGTGGTTGTTGATATGTTTTTATCTTATATTTATTTTCAGAGTAATCTACTACTTTGTAGTAGATTTGAAGCTTGGGTGGATGAGACTTGTGACCCTACCAAGAAGATATGGTCGTTTTTCTATTTAATAGAATATTTACTATTGTAAAGAGAAGGATTTGAAGGAAAAAAAAGGGGGGTTTATTATGTAAATTATGGATAATAAAATATTAATTTATTATTCTTTTTCTAAATATGGGATGTGACAAAACCTTTACACCTCTCTTTTAGACCTCACTCCTCCCTTAGAAACCTTCTAACTCTAGGAGGAAGAGACTCACAAATCTAAAGATATTATAATTTTTACTCAAGTATTCTTTCCCCCTCTTTTGCTCAAATTCGTGCTTTCCATGCAGGAATACCTAGGATATTTATAGACCCCAAATGACTTCAAAATTATAGCCAAAAAAGGTCTCATCCTAGGTTTCCTAGATCCTAGCAGTATCATCGCTTGTGTTGGGTGGTATTATCGTTTGCAGCACTGACACTAGGTGGTACCGCTATGACCCGAGAAACCCAATTTGGCAGTACCACCACTTGACACAGTATGGAAAACTATGTTTGAGCGGTACTATCACCCAGTTTGGTAGTACTACCGCCTGACATAGTCTTGGAGACTGTGTCTTGGAGATTGAGCCTCTGACGATGCCACCGCCTAGATCGGTGGTGCCACCGCTTGACCCAACTTTTGGGTCACTGAATGGGCCTTTCTTTTAGCCCAAAATAACCCCACTTTGGGTGCAGTTAGCCCTTAATTGAGTTAGCTTAATTACATTCTAAACCAACCCATTTACAACTAAAACTACTTCGATCTAGATAATTATTACAAAGCATTAATCACATGTTGTCCGACATGTCATTGATTCATCGACGCTTCGTCCAATCCTTCAGCGAATCATCCTCTTTTATGGCCTTTTGCCCAATCAGCATGTTGACCTCTGTAACTCCGATCTCCTTGGTGCAATGTTTGCTCTTCTAAGTCCAATGCTAGGACTCATGGCATGAAGCCTTCTACCGACACGCCGGCTGATCCTCCGGCTCAACGTCCAATCTTCTTACATATTCCACTTCGGCCCAATATTGATTCTTCCTGCTTTATTTGTCTCTTCATGGTCAAAGCTAGTCCCGTGTCACTTAAAATGTAGATTAAATCATAAACACTATCAATTGGTTTCATTATCAAAATTTGAGATTCAACAATCTCTCCCTTTTTGATGATGATAACCAATTAATGATTGAGTTTAACTAAACTCAACCTATCAATATGTTATATTGATAGAACTTTTGAATTCATAGAATTATAAGTATTTCACCATTACATGCATCATGAATATTGAAAGAACCAATTAATCATATTATTGTATGTAACATAAAACCATGTATAATGAAAATATCCAAGTACATCATCCCATGCATGATTATCATCATACCTTCTCCCCCTTTGTTATCAACAAAAAGGAGAAGTGCAACTAGCAAGTTTTTGAGATATAATTTCAAATCATTACATATATTATTGCATAATTTCAAGTTTTGAAACATCATATATCATCGTATAATATCAAGTTTTTGAAACATCATTGCATATATCATCATGCCAGCTAGCAAGTTTTTTTTTTTTTTTTGATATGAAAGTTAGCAAATTTTTTACATCTTTTAAGATGTGCAAGATAGCATGTTTTCTTTTCTTTGCAATGTTCAAACTAGCAAGTTTTTTGAAAAGGAATGCAAGATAGTAAATAGCAATTTTTACATCATTTTAGAACATTCAAGCTAGTGAGTTCTTAAAATATGAAATTTAGCAAAATTTTACATCGTTTGAGATATGCAAGATAGCCTATTTTTGTATTTTCTTGAAATGTATAAGTTAGCAAATATTGCTTCTCTTGAGATTTACAAGATAGCACTTCTTGCTTCTATTTTGAGATGAGCAAGCTAGCAAGATTTGCCTCTCTTTGCGATGTGCAAGTTTGTAATTTTTTGCTTCTCTTTTAAGTTGAGCAAGCTAGCAAGTTTTGCTCCATCTTTGTCATTGTCAAAAAGAAGGGATGATTATAATAGTGCAAAACTTTTTCCATTACATTATTTTTCAAATCATCACATAAAATATATCAAGAAAAATTAATTTGGTGATGAGATATACAATTCATGAAAAAAGGTATACAACCATAGATACAAAGGAGTTGTATATAAAAAATTATAAACATATTAGAAACCTTGCAAATTCTAAGCTTGGGGTTGATCTCTTTAGGGGATTAGCCTCCTTGGAACTCTATAGGGATTCCTTCCTCCAAGTTGCTGCCCAAAGGCTACAAAAAAGATTCATCTATTGCTTATGAAAAGAGGATGAATACATGGCTATTTATAGGGCTTCTAAACCCTAACTCCTACTCAAGACTCCTACTTCTAACCAACTCCTAATATGACTCTTACTTAAGACTCTTATTCCTTTACAACTCCTAATTCTTCTCTAAGAAACAACCTCCTAACCTTAGCCGGCCTCTTTACCTCTTTAATAGGGGTTGGCTTAGGTAGGTTTTACATGAATGCCCCTCTCAATTAGGACTCTCCTAGCTAGAGTCCTAACAGACTCACCCTCTTCAAATCAGTCTTGTCCTCGAGGCTGACGGTCCATGCCACCATTCAACCCTAGGAAGCCATTTCACCCACTCCTTTGAGTGGTCACTGGCGAAACACCGAATGTACGTCTCTAAACACCTGTTCACCACCTCTGTTTGGCTATTAGTTTATGGATGATATGCTGTGCTCATCTTGAGTTTGGTGCCCTATAACTGAAATAACTCGATCCAAAATTTACTAGTGAAGCTCCTATCACGGTCACTTACAATGGACCTTGGCACCCCATACAGTTTAACAATATTTTCTATGAAAAAATAGGTCTTGAGTTCTCCTTGGGTAGTTATATTTAGTGGATGACTTTGGGCTGTCTCCAAGCACCTCTTCACCACTTCCGTCTAGTGGTCGGGTTGTGGGTGATACATCATACTCCTTTTCAATTTAGTGTCCTGTATCTGGAATAACTCTTTGGAAGGTGGCAGCCCTTCGATGAAGTCCATGGAGATGTTAGTCCATACCGAGTCCGGTATGGGTAGTGGTTGTAGCTTCCTTGGACTCGCCACTATTTCACCCTTGTGTTGTTGACATATATCACATTGTGCCACATATTCAGCAATAATTGTTTTCATCTACCTGCTAAAAGTGTGGAGTGAATTTCATCCAGGATGATTTTGATGCAAGGGGAGTCGAGTATAAACACAATGCGACATTTGTAGCATAGATCCCTCGAATCCCATGTGTAGTGGGCTATTGCACTTGGATCCTCTAATTTTTTTATGATGTTGCTAATCTCTGGTCTTTCTTACATTTTTCCCTAATGTCCTCGAGAATCTGGTGGTAGGAAGGGAGATGGCTGAAATCATACTTCCCTAATGTCCTCGAGGAAGCTAGTGGTAGGAAGGGAGATGGCTGAAACCTTAGCTTGCTCAAGTAGCCGTGAGAGTGCATCTGCAACAACATTTTCATTCTCCTTTTTATAAATAATTTCATAATCAAATCCAAGAAGTTTTGTTACCCATTTTTGATGCTCAGAGGATGATATCTTTTGCTCCAAAAAGAATTTGAGTCTTATATGGTCGGTTTTAATTTGAAATCGTCGACCGAGATGATTTCTTCTACTCTAAAAAGTACTTTAGGCATGCACAATGGCGAGCATCTCCTTATCAAGTAGAGTCTCCACCTCTTTATTGCGTGCACAATGGCGAGCATCTCCTTATCATATATTGACATGTTTTGATAGTAGGGAGACAATGCCTTACTAGTGTATGTGAGTGGTCAACCATCTTGCATGAGAATGGCTCCAATTTTGACTCCAGATGCGTCGGCCTCAATGATGAAAGGTCAGTTGAAATTTGGTAGGGCTAGCACCGATGTCATCGTCATGGCTGCCTTAAGTTTGTCGAAGGCAGCGGAGGCTTTGTCCGACCATTGGAAGACATCTTTTGTTGTCGTCTTGGCTACCTTAAGTTTGTCGAAGGCAGCGGAGGCTTTGTCTGACCATTGGAAGGCATCTTTTTTCGGTAGAGAAGTAGAGTGCACTTATCTTCCTATAGTCCTTGACAAATTTTCGATAGTAGCCCTTTAGTCCAAGGAACCTACGCAATAATTTCACTTTTGTAGGTTTTGGCCAGCCTTGCATTCCTTCAATTTTTGTTGGGTCTACTGCCACTCCTTTTGACATTATGTGCCCAAGGTACTCTACTTTTTGCTAGAGAAAACTATACTTTGGCTACTTAACAAAAAGAGTATTCTCCTGAAAGATCGTCAAACAACCTATAAATGCTGAAAGTGAGGCTCAAGAGAAGGGCTGTAAATGAGAATATCATCGAAAAATACCAGCATAAATTTGCGAAGACTTTGAAAGGCTAAAGGAGCATTAGTGAATCTAAAAGGCATTACCAAGAATTCATAATGGCCATCATGTTTGCGGAATATAGTTTTTGGAATGTCGTCTTTACATACCCGAAGTTGGTGGTAACCAGAGCGGAGGTCCAACTTCGTGAAGACTCGAGCTCCTTTTAACTCATTAAGAAGTTCATCCACCATTGGTATTGGGTACTTGTCCTTGACAATAATGCCATTTAAAGCTCGATAGTCGATACACATCTGTCAAGTTTCGTCCTTGCATACAAGTAGCACCGGTGAGGAATAGGGGCTGCAACTTAGCCGAACTACCTCTATTTCAAGCATCTCCTTTATAATTTTTTCAATTTCATCCTACCTATTTGAAGCATCTCCTTTAAAATATTTTCAATTTCATCCTTCTAAAGGTGAGGATATCAATACGGCTGAGTGTTTGCTAGTGGCTTGCCTAGAAGGATTGGAATCCGAACGGCCGAGTGTTCACTAGTGGCTTGCTTGGAAGGATTGGAATCCGATGGTCATGTTGCCGAGCAGGAGGAAGACCACCTGACTCAGCAAAAATGTCGGCAAATTCAACAAGCAATTGGGTGAGATTTTGATCTTCAATTTCTATTTTCTTTCCCTCGCGTTTCTGCTAGAGATGCATCAAAAAGCCACAATTTACCTTGTGTAAAACTTTCTCCATTCGTTGGGTCAAAATGGTGGCTACATTGCTTTGGTGCTTTCCGCATAGAATGTTATGTTTGCCTTTGCAGTAGAATTTCATAATTAATTTAGAAAAATTCTAAGTGACATCACCTAGCGTAGTCAGACATTTTATGCCAAGCATAGCCTCAGAGTCATCAATTGATAGGAGGAAGAAGTCAGTGATAATTTCTTAGTCTTGCAGTAATAGTTTTGCTTGCGAACATCTTTGGTCGCACTTTAGGATTCTTTCGTTAGCGACCTTTACGTCGAACTTGCTGCAACCTTCGATGTGGAGCGCCATCTGAGCAGCAAGCTTATTATTTAGGAAGTTATTAGTGCTGCCCATGTCAATGAGAATAGTGATCAGTTGTTGTTTGAGAAGGCCTCCAACTTTCATCGTTTGCGGGTTTGATAGCCAGCTAGTGCGTGTACCGTAACGTGGGTCGGTTGTGGCTCTTCTTCCACATCTTCTTATCGTGGCTCTTCTTCTACATCTTTTTCATGTTCAAGGCTCTCTTCTGGATATTCAATGACCTCTTCTTTTACTAGTTCAGTCATAAGAAGTCTCCCTTTTCTACAGCGAAGCTTGCGGCTCCACAGCTCGTCGTAGTGCCAACATAACCCCTTTGCAGATCGCTCCCGAAGCTCTTCTATTGTCAACCTTTTCGGTGCAGGGGCTCAGTTAATAGTAGGGGGGCTGAGAGCTTCAGTATTACTGATCTGGGAGTGACCCTAGTCCTCCGGACTTCATTGTTCAATCACTCCTCTTGAAGTCGTGCGAAGGAGATGGCTGCCATAAGAGTGTATGGTCGTCATGATTTAACTTCTCCTCGGATCTCCAACTTCAAGCCCTCAATAAAGGTCCCCAATAGCTATTTTTCAGACTAATTATGAGTTTGATTAGACAATCTTTCAAACCTAGTTTGGTACTCCTAAATGGTGGAGGTTTGTCGGATCTTTGCTAGTTGTCCATCAATGTTCTTGTAATCGGTTGGTCCGAAGCGGATCAGTAGTCCTTCTTTGAATTGTCACCATGAGAGGAATCCATGAGTATTTTCAAATTAGTCAAAACACTATATGGTATCCCCTTCAAGATGTATAGCTATAATTTCCACCATAGATGCGTCCGCAGTTTTGTGGTACCAAAAATATCGCTCCGTGCGTGAGATCCAACCAATCGGGTCTCCTTCTTCCCATCTAAGGAAGTCCACCCTCATGCGTGGATAGTTGGGATTGGTCATAGAGTGTCCCCTCTCTTGGAAGTTATCTCTTCAGGCTTCATGTGATTGGTCAGAGCTCTCTCCTTGATGTGATTTCTTCGGGCTTGGTGGTCGGCCCAAACTGAGTTCGGTAAAGAGAGTCCGAATTTTATCCTCTATTCGTGCCTCGAAGGCTTCGAATTTAGCATTGATTGCCTCCTCCGATGCCATAGTATATGCCTCCAAATTTGTAATGTTATGATCTCTCTTTTGTTGTTGGGTTAAAGGCATGTATAGGTTGAGGTCGAAAGGGTTGGTGGATTGGTGGATGTAGGCTACGGTTTAGGCTTGTTTTGTGGCTGTTTTGGGTGCAGTTTGAGGGTGTAGTTCGGTGGAGTTTTAGGGCTGTGATGGTAGTGGATGAAGGTTAGGGAAAAAAAGTCTTAGTTCTGTGGCATATGGCAGCAAAGGTTTGATAGAAATCAGTGGAAGTTGTTGTAGATATGTGTTATCTTGTAAGAGCATAATTATCGTCGAAGAAACAACGATTTCTTAATGAAATTTCTAGAAAAAACCAAGAGATTTGAGGAGGTAATTTGATAGCAAAATCTCAGTTTAGATTCAGCAATGATGACCTATTTAATCTAGAAAATTTGGCTGTATAATAGCAAGGAAATTGGTGCAAGTTGCGATAGTAGAAATATCGTCGAAAAATTTTAATGGTTTGCGACTAAAATTTGCAGCAACGCAAGAATGTTTTTAGAGATGAATTCCTTAATATATCAATCTTAGATGGAAGCCAAGATGATCTATGAAGTATATAAGAAATTCTGTTCAAAAAGGGTTGCAAATAGATCGGTTAAAGATAACAATATGCAACTGAAATTTTCTACAGTAATCCTTGTTTCGCAAAGATGATAACGTTTTCGACGGAAGGAATTTGCAACACGGGATAGATAAGAAGACTTCTTCTTGGCATTTTGAATGAAAAATTATAGCAGCAAAAGGTATTAGTGATAGGAGAATACCATATCTCTGATGCAATTGGAGGTGATGGCAGTAGATTGATTGGATCTATGGTAGAAGATGACGATGGAGATGGCGACATCAAGAGTAATTGTAGGAATTGCTTGGTTGGTGGTGGGCGGCAGGGATGGCAGCAAAATCAGCTAGATCGCTGCTCTGATACTAGATGATAGAACCCTAGAGGAATTCTATGTAGATTGATCTTTGAGGGGGATCAACCCTTGGAACGCTATAGGGGTTCCACCCTCCTAGAAGTCGACCAAATGGCTACAATATTAGATAGATCTTATTCTCAAAGATATAGAGGCTACATGCTTATATAGGGCTCCAAACATTAGCCCTAGGGTCTGCTTCCTAAGTGAGTTACCCCTTTTGCCCATAACCTTAACCAACCAGCCCAGTAAGAGGGGGCGGTGGCTAGGAAGCCTAAAGGCCCAAATATAAACCCTAGCCACTCTTCTTTATAGGATAGAGGTGGCTAGGTGGGGTTTATTACAATCTCCCAGGGTTTTATTAGCTACCTCTTAGTTGAGTAGGTCCGAACCCTACTAGGGTCTTATCAAAATACCCCTCTCATCCCTGGTTAATAAACACAAGAATTGAGAGTGAAAAAGAAAGAAAACACTGTTGTAATATTATGTGAACTCCTCTCAAACTCTAAGTGTCTAGAATTTTATTTAGGGAGGAGTAAGTGGGGGTGTAAAGGTTCTCTCCTAAGCCTATAAAAGGAGAATAGAGTTGTAAAGAGGTGGTTGGCCTTCGCCTATTGAAGGAAGACCGTTAGTGGATGCCGGTGGCATCGACGGAAGGGGAATCAGTGGAGTGGATGTAGGTCATGACGACCGAACCACTATAATTTAGTTTGCATTTCTGTTTTGCTATTAACCTTAACTGCAAATCGCCTTACTACCTTTACATCTACTACACTCTTTTGTATGCTTTAAGTTAACATCTTAGTGCCGACTTGTTCCTAACAACGACTAGGCACAATAGGAGCATAAAAGTGATAACGGGACCCACGAGGTCGAGACGGACAATTATGAAACATGGAGATGCACCGAGATGCCGACGGAACCGACAAAGATGAGATGGATGATTACAGGGCATGGAGATATACCGCTGCACACATAGATCTTGATGTGAGTGATTAGGCCCACTAGCTCGGGCTTGATCACATTAGGTTGTGATCCATGATCATCTAGTGTGATTACTTATGTGATGTATGATTGCTTGTACACCTACTAGATATATATATATATATATTTGCAAGTAATGTAGATATATTTTAAATGTGTATGTGTGTGACAAATCATATTAGGAGACCGAATCAAAATTCTCTTTCAATAATATTAAGTCGGTAAATGTGAGGTTACTGGATTGACCCATGTGGCCTTACATCGTTATAGGTAGAGACCAATTCTCGACATAGATTGAGTTGGTCGAGTCTCTCGAGGCTCAACTATATCACGATTTGTTATCTTGCCTATGACATAGAGATATTATCAGTGACCTAAGGACATGGTATGATTGGTCGAGTCCCTCGAGGGTATATCATCGGATCAGACTCATTTTGTAATGATGGTATTGACTTAATCGAACATCATAGTTGGTCGAGTCCCTTAAAACCATGGTGGTTCAAAGGTCGAACAAAACGAGAGTCACAAGGAGTTGTGATTGGCAAGAGTTGCCTACCTATACGGGCCTAGCGAGATTAGTTGAGTCCCTCGAGGTTATGTTAAGACACTAATTGGATCCCGATCCCCACTAAAAGTCTACTGGAGACTTTCGTTTCATGTATTGAGGGTGTCGCGTGAATCACTAAAAAAAGTTGTGGAAGCAGATTAAGATTGAACTCCATATCTTGATTGTTTATTTTTTTACAAAATTTACATGTTATTTATTTCTGTTGCATCTTTATTTTTAGAAAATATCACTTTCAAATCCCTAACGTAGCATACTTGAAGTCAATTGTCTCACTGGTCCAAATTAAATAAATTAGCTCCACAACCAGAGAATTGTTCTTACGACGGAGAAAATTATGTATATCCTTGATACAATGATGCCTATGCCCGACGAAGGGGCAAGCGTGGATGAGATTGCTCACAACGTAAAGTATATCGATGACTTGCACAGTGTTACATGTTGGGCTCTATGACTCTTGAGTTACAAAGACAGCATGAAAAGATGGATGCCAGATCCATTCTTCAACATGTCCATAAACTGTTTGAGGTGTTGTATCTCGGATTTTGATGATGAAACCAATTGGTAGTGTTTATTATCTGATTTATGTTTTGAGTGACGCAGGAAGCTTCAATCAGGGAGAGATAATTAAAGCAGGAAGAATAATGTTGGGCGAGTGGAACATGTTAGAAGATTGGATGTCGAGCCGAAGGATTGTTCGACATATCGGTAGAAGGCTTTAGGGTATGATTTAGGCATCGGGCCAAGAAGAGTGGAAATTATGCTAAGGAAATCAGAGTTACGGAGGTCAACTGGCCGATTAGGCAATAGTCCATAAAAGAGGACGATGCGCCAAAGAATCGGACAAGGTGTCGATGAACCAATGACATGCCAAACAACATTTGATTTAGCTTTGTAACAATTGTCTAGATAGAAATAGGTTTTAGGTGTAATTAGGTTGGAATTGGGCCAACTCAATTAGGAGCCAATTGGGCCCAAGTTTGGGCTATGTTGGGCCAAGTGAAAAGCCCGAACAGTGACCCAACAAGTGGAACCATCGGTGCAACAGTCTCCGAGACTATGTCAAGTAGTGGTACCACTAGTCTGGCTGGTGGTACCACCTAGAGACAGTCTCCAAGACTGTGTCAAGTGGTGGTACCGACAGACTGGGCCGTGGTACTGCCTAGTGTCATTGCTGCAGGCCGTGGTACCGCCCAGCATTGGCGGTGGTACCGCCAATACCCGGAAGACCCAAAATAAGATTAGTTTTGCCTTAAAGTTTGAATCAATTTGGAGCCTATAAATACTCCTCTCATCCCTGGTTAACAAACACAAGCATAGAGAACTTAAAAGTGGGAAAACGCTATAGAAATCACTTGAGAGATCCCCTATAGTTGTAAAGTTTAGAATTCTGTTTAGGAATGAGTGAGTGCTTGTAAAAGGTTGTCTCCTAAACCTGTGAAATGGAGAAGAAGGGTGTAAAAGGGTAGTTGATCTTCGCCCATCGAAAGAAGATCATTAGTGGATGTTGGTAGCCTCGACGAAAGAGGAATCAATAGTGGATGTAGGTCACAACAATCGAACCACTATAAAACTTAGTTAGCATTTCTATTTATGCAATTTACCTTTACTATAAACTGTCTTACTTGCTTTACTTTCTTGTTACACACTTACGAATGCTTTTAAGTCAAACAACATTTCAACAGGGTTTTCATCGAACTAAGTTTCATCGTACGAAGTTTTTCGAAAGTGATTCAATTTATCATTTTTATCCACTGCACTAATTCACCCCCTCTCTTAGTGTCATTCTTGATCCTAACAATTGGTATCAGAGCCAAATTTTTCTCATTTGGTTTAAAACTTAAGAGAAATGACTCTTTTTGGCTTTTAAGAGGGTTACTCTATCATTCGTCCTCCTATGTTCAATGGGACAGACTACACATATTGAAAAACTTGAATGAGAGTTTTCTTGCTTTCTTTGGATTTAAATTTATGGAGTATTGTTGAAAATGGCTTTCAAATACCCTATAAACTAATGAACGAATGGATTGATCTAGAGAAGAAAATATTTTCTTTAAATGCTAGAGCTATGAACGCTCTATTTTGTGCCTTAGACAAAATTGAATTCAATCGAATTTCTATTTGCGAAATGGCTTATGAGATTTGGCACACACTTCAAATCACACACGAAGGCACTAGTAGAGTTAAAGACTCTCAAATTAATCTTTTGATGCATGATTTCATGTGGTTTCATATGAAACCAAGCGAAATTATTGTTGGCATGTACACTCGTTTTATGGATGTCGTCAATAGTTTAAAAGCACTTGGTAAAAGTTTTTCGAATTTTAAACTTGTTAACAAGATATTAAGATTCCTTCCAAAGAGTTGGGATCCGAAAGTAACTACAATACAAGAGGCAAAGAACTTAAATAATTTTCCTCTTGAAGAACTTATTAGTTCATTGATGACATATGAAATGATGTGCAAGGCATATGATGAACATGATGAACTTGAGAACAACCTTCCAAAAAATAGGAAGGACTTGGCACTTAGAATAAAAGAAGACCACTCGAGCGAAAGCTCAAGTGATGATGATATAGAACTCCTCACATGTAAATTTATAAAATTCATAAAACATGAGACTAAGAATAAAAATGAACTTAAAAAGAAGAAGTTGCCAAAGAAGAAGAAAGTATTCCAGGCAGCTTGGGACGAATTGAGCTCATCCGAAGACGAGGAGCAAACTAATGAAGATGAAGTGGCAAACTTTGCTTTGATGACTCTCGACAATGAGGTAAACAACTCAAATGAAACCCTTTTACTTTATTTTAAAATTACTTAATGATTTTCATGCATTGTTTTTAAATTAGTAAGTAAAAAATAAAAAAATTGTAAAAAAAATATCATGCTTCTCTTTCTAGTGATTTTGAAATAATAATAATTAAAATTTGAGCATAACAATTGCATGTTGACTCCTAGCACTAAGCATGAAAAGTTAGATTTATTTAAAAAAAAATGTATTACTACAACAAACAAAATGATTTTGATTAAAAATATTTTATGTTTAATGAAATCATGCTTGATATTTTAATGATGCAATGATGTAATGAAAATGTTAAAAAGTTTGGTATCATGCTTGATGATTTTATATTATGCATGAGGATTTGATTTAATGATGACTTGAAATCTTATGTTTTGAAATTATGTGTTACATTTTTTGTGATTTATGGCTTATTGATCTATGTCGTAATAAAAGTTGCTTTTTCTATTTTAAACGATGATGCATATTTTTGTTTGGCATAAAAGATAAAGACATGCTTGTATGAAATCAAATCTCTTAAATTGAAACAAAAAGGGGAGAATGTATGTTTCTTGAAAATATCTCTAAAGCTTTTCAATTTTTTCAACAAGTGATTCTTAGTGTTGAATCTATTTTATGTTATCTCTTAAATTATGAAAATAATTTTGATGATTTGTCAATTTGAATATTTTGAAAATAAATGTTTGTATCATATTTGATGATTTTACATTTTGAAACTATGCCTGATGAGTTTGAATGCATGAATTGACAATCATTTTGTCACACGAATCATGATTCCTTCACTTCATACTCTATTTTTTATAATTCATGATGAATTCAGACATATTATGCATGAACCTATTTCTTCTATGCTTCTTCTTATTATTTACTAAAGAGGAGAATTTTCTAGATGAATCATGAATTTTTCAGAATTATAACAATTTTTTTTGAATTGAGACATTTTGCATGAATCAAGTTCTCATGTGAATCTATCTACATTGCCTTCATTGAATTTTCCGAAAAGTGATTTTGATGATGATTTTGGATCTATTTTCATATGACTAATGAGATGATATATCCAACTAAATCATTTATTGTATTTATGACTTCTAATATATTCAACATGAAACATCTTTCTTGATGCACGTATGATTCACTCTTTTAAGAGAATGTTTATCAAATTGTGATAAGTTGAGATTTTCTTTATAGGAATCAAGATTTTTCATTATTATCCTATGATTCTACTTGCTATATATTAAAGAGTAGCTTTATTGAAGTTATGATCTTGATTTCTCACAATTATAATTTGAATTTTCTATTGAATGAATCAAGATTGTTTTCTATTTAAAAGGAGATTTATCGAAATGATTCATGGACTTTTGGGTTCATGACTTGATTTCTTGTTTATGTGACGGTTAAAATATTTGTACCTTTGAATTATTCCGTTCTTTCATTTTTTCCTTTAACGACAAAAGAGGGAAGAAAGACTTGCTAGCTCGACAATTGCAAAGGAACCAAAATCAGTTGCTCGAAAGGCAAAACTTGTTAGCTTGCACTTCTCAAAAGAGAAGAAAGAACTTGCTATCTTGAACATCACCAAAAATTGCTAGCTTGCCTATCTTAAGAAGCAATAGTGCAAACTTGCAAAATTTGTAATCTTGCACATCTTTAAAATTAATGATGATTTGGTGATTATGCACATTGTAAAGTGATGAAAGATTTGCTCGCTTGTATGTTGTAAAACTTGCATATCTCAAAAACTAGCTAGATGCACTTCTCCTTTTTGTTGATGACAAAGGGGGAGAAGTATAATGACGATATTAAAATCTTATATATGATTTTATGATGACATGTTGCTTGGATTTTTGAATTCAAGAGTTCTATTAATATGGCATATTAATAGGGAGAGTTAAGGTTAACTCCGTCATCAATTTATTGCCATCATAAAAAAGGGGGAGATTATTGAATCTCAGATTTTGATGATGAAACCCATTGTAGTCTTTATGATTTGATCTGCATTTTGAGTGACACAGGAAGCTTCGATCAGGGAGAGACAATTAAAGTAGGAAGAATCATGTTGGGCAGGAGTGGACCATATCAAAAGATTGGACATCGAGTCGGAGGATTGGTCGTTGTATCAACAGAAGGCTTCAGGCCATGGGTTTGGGCATCAGGCCAAGAAGACCATAAATTATGCCAAGGAAATCAGAGTTGCGGAGGTCAACTGGCCGATTGGGCAATAGTCCGCAAGAAAGGACGATGCGTCGAAGAATCGGACGAGACATCGATGAACCAATGACATGCCAGACAACATTTGATTTAGCTTTGTAATAATTGTCTAGATCGAAGTAGGTTTTAGGTGTAATTGGATTGGAATTGGGCCAACTCAATTAGGGGCCAATTGGGCCCAAGTTTGAGCTATGTTGGGCCAAGTGAAAGGCCCAAATAGTGACCCAACAAGTGGAACTATCGGTGGCACAGTCTCCGAGACTATGTCAGGCAATGGTACCACCCGACGCAATCTCTGAGAATGTGTTCGGTGGTGGTACCACCCAGTAACAGTGCTGTAAGCGATGGTACCACCCAACACTGGCGATGATAACACTAGTGCTCGAAAGACCCGGGATAAGACTAGTTTTTGCTCTAAGTTTGAATCCATTTGGAGCCTATAAATACCCCTCTCATCCCTAGCTAACAAACACAAGCACAGAGAAATTAAAAGTAAGAAAACGCTATAGCAATCACTTGAGAGATCCCCTCCTCTAGTTCTAAAGTTTAGAATTATGTTTAGGGAGGAGTGAGTGCTTGTAAAAGGTTATCTCCTAAACCTGTGAAAAGGAGAAGAAGGGTGTAAAAGGATAGTTGATCTTTGCCCATTGAATGAAGATCGTTAGTGGATGCCGGTAGTCTCGATGGAAGAGGAATCGGTAATGGATGTAGGTCATGATAACCGAACCACTATAAAACTCAGTTAGCATTTCTATTTCTACAATTTATCTTTACTACAAACTATCTTACTTACTTTACTTTCTTATTACACTCTTACGAACGCTTTTAAGTCAAACGACATTTCAATACAGTTTTCGTCGAACTACGAGTTTCATCATACGAAGTTTTCCAAAAGCAATTAAATTTATCATTTTTATTCGCTGCACTAATTCACCCCCTCTCTTAGTGTCGTTCTTGATCCTAACATGAGGAATTGGGAAGGACTTAGCAATATGAGATATCCAAGAACCTCTTCCGTGCTAGGATGATTGAGGGAACATCGATTCAAAACCATATCCTAAAGATAATTGAGTGGATAGAGAAACTCATAGGTGTAGGAATGGTCCTTGGGATAACCTGTGTGTGGATCTTTCGCTTCAGTCCCTACTAGATTCCTTTTCACAATTCATAATAAATTTTAATATGAATAAGTTTGAGATGACTCTCATTGAGCTCCTCAATATATTATAGTATACTTGTGAGACCATAAAGAAAAGGAAGGCGGAAAAGTCCCTTAAGAAGGGAAAGAGCAAGGGCAGACCGGGTAAAGCAAAGGTTGCTAAGAAAGACCCGGCAAAGAACAACGGCTAGTGCTTCCACCATGACAAAGATGGGCACTAGAAGAGGAACTGCAAAAAGTACCTTGCAGAGGGGGCAAAACAAAAGCAAAAGCTGCTATAGTGCTGTTGGCGAGGTTGCTAGTCATATATGCCCTACAAGCCAATCACGTGAGTGATGGCACGTGTAACTTGACACACAATCATTTTGCTTATTATATTTTGATATTTTATCATTTTATATTGACTATTGCATATATGCATGTATATATTGTGATGTCCTTGGATCTATGCAATGGGAATCAGATCGTGATGAGTGTTAGGATCAGGAGTAGCTTTAAGAGGGGGGTGAATTAGTGCAATGGTAAAATCACGTCGGTTTTGAAAATCTTTCATACGTTGAAAATCGATTTTGGAAACTTGAAAGCGTATGTGAGTGTAGGCATAGTAAAAGCACAGTAAGGAGGAGAGGCAGTCCGCTATAAAAGTAAATTGCTCAAAGTAAATGAAAACCAGATTTTTATAGTGGTTCGGTCATCGTGACCTACATCCACTCCACCGATTCCTCTTCCGTCGAGGCCACCAACATCCACTATCGGTCTTCCTTCAATAGGCGAAGACCAACCACCTTTTACAGCTCTTTTTCCTTTTACCGGGTTTAGGA
The DNA here is from genome assembly GCA_001649415.1 of Musa itinerans. NCBI lineage: Eukaryota > Viridiplantae > Streptophyta > Magnoliopsida > Zingiberales > Musaceae > Musa > Musa itinerans. The sequence continues at coordinate 86,176 of LVTN01000773.1, forward strand.
GATAACCCTTACACCCCCACTTACTCCTCTCTCAAACTATTCTAAC
>LVTN01000773.1:89183-101960 GCA_001649415.1 Musa itinerans
GTAAAAATTGATAATCCATAAATCGCAAGAATCATCATGCATAATTTTGAAAGATAAACTCATTAAGCATGATACTAAACCTCTTAGCATTTTCATTAAAATATCAAGCATGGTTTCATTGAACATAAGGCATCTTTAATCAAAATAAAAAAGCAGTACGAAAATCAACATGATACATATTATTACTTCTTAAGAACATATATAAGATTAATCATAATTGGCGTGCAAGCATTAGATTAACATTTGTTGTATATTCATAAAACATGTAATTTTCATGATTATTTTCAAAAATTTCTAGAAGGATAAGCATGATTCCTAAAAATTTTATTTTTATTACATCATGTAATTTTTTTTAAAAAATATATATAATTTTTCTAAACTAATTAAAGAACAACTCATGAAAAACATTAGATAATTTTGAAATAAATTAAAGGAGATTTGTTTGAGTTGTTTACCTCATTGTCGAGAGTCATCACAGCGAAGTTCGTCGTTTCATCTTCATCGGTTTGCTCCTCTTCTTCAGATGCACTTGATTCGTCCAAGATTTCTTCCTTCTTCTTGTGTTCATAGCAAGTAGTTACATTCTTTTAAAGTTTATTTTTATTCTTTAATTCTTGTTTCATGAACTTTTTAAATTTTATAGTGAGGAGTTCAAGTTCACCATCACTTGAGCTTATGCTCGAGGGGTCTTCGATTGTTCTAAGTCAGAAATCCTTTCTATTCTTTGGAAGGTTGTTCTCAAATTAATTTTGTGCCACATTTGTCATTTCATAGGTCATTAAAGACCCAATTAGTTCTTCGAGTGGAAGGTTGTTTAGGTCTTTAGTATCTTGTATTGTAGTTACTTTTGAATCCCAATCTTTAGAAAGAGAATGTAAAATTTTGTTTACAAGTTCAAAATCCGAAAAACTTTTACCAAGTGCTTTTAAACAATTGATAACATCCGTAAAACGGGTGTACTTGTCTCCAATGGTTTTGCTTGGTTTCATATCAAACAATTCGAAATCATGCATTAAAAAATTAATCTTCGAAACTTTTACTCTACTAGTGCCTTCATGTGTGGCTTCAAGAATGTGCCAAATATCGAAAGCCATTTCGTAAGTAGAAACCTGATTGAATTCATTTTTATCTAAGGCGCAAAATAGAGCATTCATAGCTCTAGCATTTAAAGAAAAAGTTTTATTCTCTAAATCATTCCAATGGTTCATTGGAAGAGAAGACCTTCGAAAACCGTTTTCGATAATATTCCATAAATAAATTATATGGATTGGCTCTGCAACTTGAAAATTGTTCTCATGACAAAGAAAATCGCGTACATCCTTAATACAGTGATACCTATGCCTGAGGAAGGGGCAAGCGAGGATGAGATCACTTGCTACATGAAGTACATAGATGACTCCACTCTTGCTCGGTGTTACATGCAACTGTTTGGAACGAGCCGGCACTAAGAGGGGGGGTGAATTAGTGCAGTGGTAAATTACGTTGGTTTTGTAAATTCTTTTGTACGATAAAAATCGATCTTGGAAAGATACTTAAAATTGAAAGCATATACGAGCATATGCGTAGTAAAAGCATAGTAAGGAGGAGAGGCAGTTTGCTATAAAAGTAAATGTTAGGAAAGAGTTGGCACTAAGAGGGGGAGGTGAATTAGTGCAGTGGTAAATTACGTTGGTTTTGTAAATTCTTTTGTACGATAAAAATCGATCTTGGAAAGATACTTAAAATTGAAAGCATATACGAGCATATGCGTAGTAAAAGCATAGTGAGGAGGAGAGGCAGTTTGCTATAAAAGTAAGTTGCTCAAAGTAAATGCAAATCGAGATTTTTATAGTGGTTTGGTCGTCGTGACCTACATCCACTCCACCGATTCCTCTTCCATTAAGGCCACCGATATCCACTAACGATCTTCCTTTAATAGGCAAATTTTAACCTCTTTCTTACAACTCTATTCTCCTTTTGCAGGCTTAGGAGAGAACTTTCACACCCCCTTTTTACAAAGCTTCCCTCACACTCTCTCTTAGAATGGTCTCTAACTTTAGGAGGAGGGACTCTATACTTTACAAGGGTTTTCAACTGTTAAAACATAGAGATTTTGTTCACTTTTCTTGTTTCTCCATGCAAGAATAGTTGGGGTTTTTATAGACCTCAAATGACTTCAAAACTTGGAGCCAAAATTCAAATCCCCAAAATTTCAAGGTACGAGCGGTACCATCACCTGCACCTTGACACTAGGCGGTACCACCGCCCAGACTGGGGGTACCACCGCCTGACACAATCTTGAAGACTATACCATGACGGTTTCATTTGTTTGGTCACTATTTGGACCTTTCTCTTGGCCCAACAAAGCTCAAACTTGAGCCCAACTATCCCCTAATTGGATTAGCCCAATTCTAATCCTAATTATGTGCTAACTACAAAATTTAAGACATTTACTAAGCTAAACACGTCCGTAAGTCTAGGTTTCTTCCGACGAGCTTCCGACGAACTTCCGATAATCTCTCGGCAATGTTCCAGTGGACTCCCAGCAAGCTACTGGACTTCACGACGATCTTCTTAGTGAGTTCTGATTAGCTTTTTTGGCAATCTCCTGGACTTCTCGATCAATTCCGACAGAACTTCCGATGAACTCTCGAACTCCCAACGAAATCGTGTTCTTGACTATGGGATTTCATTTTGCTTTATGTCTTGCTATCGTAGTTAATCCTGCATACATAAAAATTTACTTTGATCTAGATAATTATTACAAAGCTTTCAATCATGTTGTCCGGCATGTCATTGGGTCATCGACGCTACGTCCGATTCTTCGGCACATCGTCCTCTCTTGTGGCCTATTACCCAATCAATCAATTAACCTCCACCACTCTGATTTCCTTGGCGCAATTTTCGCTCTTCTTAGCCCGATGCCCGAATCCATGGCCCGAAGCCTTCTGTCGATTTGTCAACCGATCCTCCGGCTCGACATCTAATCTTCTAACATGTTCCACTAGCCCAACATGATTCTTTATACTTTAATTGTCTTATCCTGATCGAAGCATCCTGCATCACTCAAAACATAGATTAAATCACAGACATTCTTAATTAGTTTCATTATCAAAATCCGAGATTCGATAATCTCCCTCTTTTTGATGATGACAACCAATTGAGACGGAGTTAACCTTAACTTCCGGAGTTTAAACAAACTCCCCCTATCAATATCCCTTATTGATAGAACTCTTGGATTCAAAAATCCAAGCAACATGTTATCATAAAACTATGCATAACATCATCATACTTCTCCCCCTTTATCATCAACAAAAAGGAGAAGTGTAACGTTCAAGTGTTTGAGATACAAATTTAAATTATTGCATAATAAACATAATTTCCAATTTGATCTTTATGCAAGATAGCAATAATTAAAGATGTGCAAGTTTAGCATGTTTTCTTTTCTTTAGATAGCAACTTTTTGCTTCTCTTTAGATTACAAGCTAGTAATTTTTACGATATTTAAGAAAGCAACTCTTGCTTCTTGAAATATGCAAGTTTGTAAATTTTGCTAAATGTGTATGTTAGCACTTCTTTCTCCGAAGAAGAAATCTTTCAAGGAGAAACCTATCATCTTTTTAGTTGTTTCAATTCATGTGATTTATTTCATTTATGCCAAATAAATATATGCATCAATGTTTAAAACCGAAAGTACAAGATTTCTTATGTCAAAGATCAATAAGGCATAAATCATTATGGTAAAAATTGATAATCCATAAATCGCAAGAATCATCATGCATAATTTCGAAAGATAAACTCATTAAGCATGATTTCAAATCATCATTACATTATTTCATCAAGCATGATTTCATAAAGTATTTCCAATCAAAAGGAATACGAAAATCATCAAGATACACATTATTTCTTCTTAAAAAACATACATAGGATTATCATTAAGCATTAGATTTAAGTCTAACATTTTGCTCCTTTATCATAAAGCATGCAATTTTCATGATCATTACAAGAAGGATAAGCATGATTCTTAATTTTTTGCATTTTTATTACATTTTAAACATGCAATTTTTAAGAAAAAAAATTTAAAACTAAATTAAAAATAACTTAAGAAAGAATTATGTAATTTCGAAATAAATTAAAGGCATTTTGATTATCTCATCGTCGAAAGCTGTTAAGGCGTAGTTTGCCATCTCGCCATCGTCGAAATAAATTCCTTCTTCTTGTATTCATAGCAAGTAGTTGCGTTCTTTTTATTCTTTAATTTTTGTTTCATGAACTTTTTAAATTTCTAGTGAGGAGTTCAAGTTCACCATCACTTGAGCTTATGCTCGAGTGGTCTTCGATTATTCAAATTCTGAAATCCTTCTAGGGCATTTTGATTACCTCATCGACAAAAGTCATTAAGGCGTAGTTTGCCACTTCGCCTTTGTTGATTTTCTCCTCATCTTCGGAGGAGCTCGATTTGTCCCAAAGTGCTTCCTTCTTCTTGCGTTCATAGTAGGTAGTTGCGTTCTTTTTGTTCTTTAATTTTTGTTTCATGAACTTTTTAAATTTCATAGTGAGGAGTCCAAGTTCATAATCACTTGAGCATATGCTCAAGTGGTCTTCAATTATTCTAAGTCCTAAATCCTTCTTGTTCTTTGGAAGGTTGTTCTCACATTTATTTTGTGTATTGTGCACCATTTCACATGTCATTACTAAACCAAAAAGTTCTTCAAGTGAAAAATTATTAAGATCTTTTGCCTCTTGTATTGCGGTTACTTTCCGATCGCAACTCTTATTAAGAGAATGTAAAATTTTGTTTTACAAGGTCAAAATCTGAAAAATATTGACCAAGTGCTTTTAAACCATTGATGACATCCGTAAAACGGGTGTACATGTCTTCAATAGTTTTGCTTGGTTTCATATGAAAGAATTCAAAATCATGCATCAAAAAGTTGATTTTCGAATCTTTAACTTTGCTAGTGCCTTCATGTGGGATTTCAAGAGTATGCCAAATGTCAAAAGCCATTTTGCAAGTAGAAATCCGATTAAACTCAGTTTTATCTAAGGCGCAAAATAGAGCATTCATAGCTCTAGCATTTAAAGAAAACGTCTTCTTCTCCATATCATTCCAATGGTTCATTGGAAGAGAAGACATTCGAAAACCATTTTCCATAATACTCCATAAATTTAAATCCAAAGAAAGCAAGAAAACTCTCATTCGAGTTTTCCAATTTATGTAGTCCGTTCCATTGAACAAGGGAGGACGAATGAGAGAAAGTCCCTCTTGAAAGCCGAAAAGAGCTCTAATACTAACTGTTAGGCAAGAGTAAGCACTAACGGGGGGGTGAATTAGTGTAGTGGTAAATTATGTCGGTTTTGAAAATTCTTTCGTATGATAAAAACTGATCTTGGAAAGATACTTAAAATTGAAAGCATATGCGAGCATATATATAGTAAAAGCATAGTAAGGAGGAGAGGCAATTTGCTATAAAAGTAAGTTGCTCAAAGTAAATGCAAACTAATATTTTTATAGTGGTTTGGTCGTCGTGACTTACATCCACTCCACCGATTTCTCTTCCGTCGAGGCCACTGGCAATCACTAACGATCTTCCTTTAATAGGCAAAGATCAACCTCCTTCTTACAACTCTATTCTCCTTTTGCAGGCTCAGGAGAGAACCTTTATACCCCCTTTTATAAAGCTTCCCTCACACTCTCCCTTAGAATGGTCTCTAATTTTAGGAGGAGGGACTCTATACTTTACAAGGGTTTTCTACTGTAAAAACATAGAGATTTTGTTCACTTTTCTTGCTTCTCCATGCAGGAATAGCTAGGGTATTTATAGACCCCAAATGACTTCAAAACTAGGAGCCAAAATTCAAATCCCTGAAATTTCAAGGTACGAGCGGTACCACCGCCTGTAGCCTGACACTGGGTGGTACCACCGCCCAGTCTAGCGGTACCACCACCTAGGAGACTGTGTCTAGGCGGTACCATAGCCCAGAATGGCGGTACCACCACCTGACACAATCTCGGAGACTATGCCATGATAGTTTCACCTATTTGGTCACTGTTTGGACCTTTCTCTTGGCCCAACAAAGCCCAAACTTGGGCCCAACTATCCCCTAATTGGGTTAGCCCAATTCTAATCCTAATTATGTGTGAACTACGAAATTTAAGACATTTACTAAGCTAAACATGTCCTTAAGTCTAGGTTTCTTCCGGCAAGCTTCCGACGATCTTCTAGTGAACTTCCGACGATCTCTTGGCAATGTTCTAGCGGACTCCTAGCAAGCTCCTAAGCTTCACAACAATCTTCTTAGCAAATTCTGATGAGCTTTTTTGGCAAGCTCCTGGACTTCTCAGTCAATTCCGACAGAACTTCCGATAAACTCTCGAACTCCCAACGAAATCGCGTTCTTAACTCCGGGACTTCATTTTGCTTTATGCCTTGCTATCGTAGTTAATCTTGCACACATAAAAATCCACTTTAATCTAGACAATTATTACAAAGCTTTGAATCATGTTGTCCGGCATGTCATTGGGTCATCAATGCTTCATCCGATTCTTCGGTGTATCATCCTCTCTTGCGGCCTATTGCCCAATCGACCAATTGACCTCCGTAACTTTGATTTCCTTGGTGCAATTTCCACTCTTCTTAGCCCACTGCTTGAATCTATGGCTCGAAGCCTTCTGTCGATACGTTGACCGATCCTCTGGCTCGACGTCCAATCTTTTGACATGTTCCACCGACCCAACATGATTCTTCTTGTTTTAATCGTCTCATCCTGATCGAACATCCTGCATCACTCAAAATATAGATTAAATCACAAACATTCTCAATTGGTTTCATCATCAAAATATGAGATTCAACAATAAATTGCTCAAAGTAAATGCAAACTAGATTTTTATAGTAATTCAATCGTCGTGACCAACATCCACTCCACCAATTCATCTTTTATCAAGGCCACCGGCATCCACTATCGGTCTTCCTTCAATAGGCGAAGACCAACCACCTTTTATAGCTCTTTCTCGTTTTACCGAGTTTAGGAGATAACCCTTACACCCCCACTTACTCCTCTCTCAAACTATTCTAACACTCGGAAGAAGGAGAGGAGTTCATACAAGATTGCAATAGCGTTTTCTTTCTTTTTCACTCTCAATACTTTTGTGTGTTAACCAGGGATGAGAGAGGTATTTAAAGGCTTCAAGTTGATTCAAATTTGGAGCTGAAAAATGTCTTATCCCGGGTTTCCTAGGTATGGGCGGTACCATTGCCTTTGCTGGGCAAGTAACTTTGCTAGTGTCAGTCTGAAACTAACACTGCACTAGGCAGTACCACTGCCCAATTTAGCAGTACCACTGCCTGACACCTTGTACTGGGTGGTACCACCGCATGATAGAGCTTAAAGACCGAGCTCTGGCAGTACCACCACCTGATAGGGGCGGTACCACCGTTGGCAGCATTAACTACCAACGGTACCACCACCTAGTCTAGGCGGTACCACCCCCCAAACCATCTAGGAGACTAGGTCCTCCAAGCGGTGGCACCGCCAGCCCTAGCGGTGCGACCACCGGCCATGATTTCAAGTGTTGAATTGGTTGTTCAATCCGGCCTAATTCAGCCTTATTAGTGGGATTACCTCCTAATCCTAACTTAATTTTCGATCTAACTATAATAACTAAGACATAATTAAAGCACTCTTGTTCTGGTACGTCAATTGCTCTTCCAGCGAGTTTTCGGCGAACTTCCGACGAACTCCCGACAATGTTCTGATGGACTCCCAGCAAGCTCTTGGACTTTACGACGATCCTCTTGGAAAGTTTCGAAGAGCTTCTTTGGCAAGCTCCTGGACTTCTCGGTTGGTTCTGGCATAACTTCCGATGAACGCCCGAACTTCCGATGAACTCCCAACGAAATCACGTTCTTGACTCCGGGACTTCATTTTGCTTTATGCCTTGCTATCATAGTTAATCCTGCACACATAAAACTAACTTTGATCTGGACAATTATTATAAACCTTTGAATCATGTTGTCCGGCATGTCATTAGGTCATCGATGCTTCGTCCGATTTTTCGGCGCATCGTCCTATCTTGCGGCCTATTGCCCAATCAGCCAGTTAACCTCCACAACTCCAATATCCTTGGAGCAATATCCAATCTTCTTGGCCTAATGCCGGAAATCATGGCCCGAGGCCTTCTGTCGATACGTCGACCGATCCTTTGGTGTGACGTCCAATCTTCTGACATTTTTCTCTAGCCCAATGTGATTCTTTCTGCTTCAATTGTCTCATCCTGATCGAAGCTTCCTATGTCACACAAAATGCAGATCATATCATAAACACTTATCAATTGGTTTCATCATCAAAATCTGAGATTCAACACTGAGATCACGATAATTAGACCAATTCACCTTTAAACATAAATCATAAATAATCCTGGTCATAGGTTACTTGAGAGGGACATCGAGATAACCGGACAGACTGGTGTATAGTATACCCATCCATATGATGGATGTAGCTAGTCTCATAGCCTCTCATGTGGGGACATTAGGGATACAATACAGGTGCTTATTAGAGAGTGAGTTCACTGATTAATTTGCTTACGAAATGCTGAATGGTTGATGATGCCTTATCGTTAGACATTGATTCCATAGTCCTAGTGGTGTATTTGGTCTTAGACTTGAGACACTAAGGATGTCCTGTATGAGTGCTCCACTCTTCGATACCGGACATATAGGTTTGGATGTCCCAAATTTAGCACAACCACTCATCGGGAGTGGCAATCAACCTTACGAGGGCTATTGAGTCTCGATAGTGGATCATCCACTCTCAGTGTCATGAGAGGAATATCTCATATATTCTTGCTCAGACAAATTCCTAGCCTGGGTTATTGGGATGAAGAGAGAAAGAGTTCTCCAAGCAAATCTAATTAGAGCGAGACTCGAGTAGAAACCGTATGGGTCTAACAGCACCATGCCCGGTATATGTTTTTTGGGATATTAGATGGATGATGGACTATAAGTACACGGTAACTGAAAACAAATAGGTCCAATGGATTGAATTTCCCTATATCATCTCGGGACTGCGACTTAGTGGCCTAGTACATCCATAGTCGATGAGTCGAGTGAATTATTATGGAGATAAGTAGAGGTTTGGATATTGGGTCTAGAGGGTCACACACATATGGCAGGCATTGCGATGAGTAGAGGTTCGGATATGAGATATCCTCCGGAGCCCTTATTTTATTAGATATCCAATAAATCCCTGAATTATTAGATCCTATGGATGAGATCAAATAAGAGCCTATGAGAGATTATTGGATAGAGGTCTACTCATCTAAGAGGCTTAAGTAGTTGGATGGAGATCTAATACCTAATAGGGCAAGATCCAATACCCAAAACTTGAGATTATGTTTATAATTCAATGATTTGAAATTTCATAACTCAAATACTTGATAGTTGCACTTCTCCTTTTTGTTGATGACAAAGGGGGAGAAGTATAATGATGTTACGCATGATTTTATAATGACATGTTGCTTGGATTTTTGAATTCAAGAGTTCTATCAATATGATATTTATAAGGGGAGTTCAGGTTAACTCCATCATCAATTAGTGTCATCATCAAAAAGGGGGAGTTTGTTGAATCTCATATTTTGATGATGAAACCAATGATGTGTTTGTGATTTGATCTGCATTTTAAGTGATATAAGAAGCTTCGATTAGGGAGAGATAACTAAAGCAGGAAGAATCATTTTGGGCTGGAGTGGAATATTTCAGAAGATTGGATGACGCACCGAAGGATCGGTCGACGTATCGACAGAAGGCTTCGGGCCATGGGTTCGGGCATCGAGCCAAGAAGAGTGAAAATTACATGAAGAAAATCAGAGTTGTAGAGATCAATTGGCCGATTGGGCAATAGGCCGCAAGAGAGGACGATGCGCCTAAGAATCGGACGGAGCATCGATAAATCAATGACATGCAGACAACATTTGATTCAAGCTTTATAATAATTGTCTAGATCGAAGTAGGTTTTAAGTGTGTAGGATTAACTATGATAGCAATCAAGGCATAAAGCAAAATGAAGTCCTAGAGTTAAGAACGAGATTTCGCTGGGAGTTCGAAAGTTCATCGGAAGTTCTGTCAGAATTGACCGAGAAATTTAGGAGCTTTCTATAGAAGCTCATCGGAACTCACTAAGAAGATCATCGTGAAGTCCAGGAGCTTGCCATAAGTCCATTGGAACATGTCCGAGAGATCGTTAGAAGTTCGCCGGAAGATCGCTAGAAGCTCGTCGGAAGAAACCTAGACTTACCAGACTTATTTAGCTTAGTGTATGCCTTAAAATTCATAGTTAGCATATAATTGGGTTGGAATAGGGCCAACTCCGTTAGGGACCAATTAGGCCTAAATTAGGAATGATTTGGGCTTATTGGGAGGCCCATTCAATGACCCAAATGTTGGGCCAAGCGGTGGCACTGCCAAAACAGGGGGTAGAACCGCTTGTGAGTTGGGAAACTCAAAAAACTCGGTCTCCAAAGCTGTAAGGCGGCGGTACCACCAAATTGAGTGGTGGTACCGCCCAGTGTCAGGCTACAAGCGATGGTACTGCCTATACCCGGAAGACCCAGAAGTTTAAATTTTTGGCTCTATTTTTGAAACCATTTGGGGCCTATAAATACCCCACTTGGGCAGCAAGAATGTAGCAAGAATTCTAGAGAATGAGACCATAATAATGAGAACACGATAATGAGACTGATTCGCCTTTAAACATAAATCCTAAATAATCCCGGTCATAGGTTACTCGAGAGAGACATCAAGATAACCAGACAGACTAGTGTGTTGTATACCCGTCTATATGATGGATGCAGCTGGTCTCATAGCTGCCTGTGTGGGGGCACTAGGGATATAGTATAGGTGCTCATTGGAGAATGAGTTCACTGATAGATCCATTTTGGAATGTTGAATGGTTGATGATGCCTTATTGTCAAACAGCGATTCCCTACTCCTAGTGGTGTATCTGGTGCTTAGACTTGAGACACCAATGTCACGGACTTAGCTGGTTTTGCCTAAGTCGTGCGGCACTCTTATGTGTCCATCCGCAAAGGTTAGCCTGCCCGAAACCTCCTATGGTCTCTTAGGATCTACAAAAGAGAAAACGGGTTAGAGAAAGCACCTCACTTTGGATCCATAAGCAAACATCTAAAAAAACACTTCATAGCCAACGCAAATTACAAACAAACTTTACAAGCACCAAACGGTTGCATAATAAAGGGTTAAAATGGTCCACTATAGATCGAAATCTCCCACAAGTATCCACATGACACCTTTATTTACAAGCCTAAAATAGCCACCAAACCAAACTAAAATGGAGCTGTTAAGCCTTTAACCATCCCTCTACATGCTGTGCAAAGTATAAACAAACCAAAAGAAATGGACATACAAAAGCATTACGTCGAACACCCTATTTACAATTTTGTCCATGATATTCTCCCCTACTTATTCCTTTGACTTCCTCATCGAAGCCTTTGCTGATACTACAACTCCTCGCCTTTGCTGAGTCTTCAATCTTCTGCTCCAGCTGCTCTCCGTTGTTGTTATTAAGTAGTCAAAATTTTGATCTACCATGCTACTTCAACTCGCCAATGACTCTGACTCTAGTGAGGGGTTGGCTAAGCTATGTTGATCCTAGTTGGTTCTGTTGAATCTTGGATTTTGATGATGAAACCAATTGATATGTGCTTATGATTTAATCTGTGTTTTGAGTGATACAGGATGCTTCGATCAGGATGAGACAATTAAAGCAAGAAGAATTATGTTGTGCCGGGGGAAAACATGTCAGAAGATTGGATGTCGAGCCGGAGGATCGATCGACATATGTACAAAAGGCTTCGGGCCATGGATTCGGGCATTGGGCTAAGAAGAGTGGATCTTGCACCAAGGATATCGGAGTTGCAGAGTCAACTGGCCGATTGAGTAATAGGCCACAAAAGAGAACAATGCACTGAAGAATCGGACGAAGCGTCGAGGGACTAATGACATGTCGGACAACATGATTAATGCTTAGTATTAATTATTTAGATCGAAGTATGTTTTACATGTGTAGGATTAACTATGATAGCATGGTATAAAGCAAAATAAAGTCCCGAAGTCAAGGACGTGATTTCGTTGGGAGTTCGAGAGTTCATCGGAAGTTCGGACGTTCGTCGGTAGTTCTATCGGAACCAGTCGAGAAGTCTTGGAACTTGCTAGAGAAGCTCATCAGAACTCGCCAAGAAGATCATCGTGAAGCCCAAGAGCTTGCTAGGAGTCCACCGGAACATTGCCGAGAGATCGTCGGAAGTTCGTCAAAAGATCGCCGGAAGCTCGCTAGAAGAAACCAAGACAATTGGGTTTGGATTTGGGCCCAATGAGATGCCCAAACAGTGCCCCAAGAGGTGACACCATTATAGCACAGACTTCGAGACTGTGTCAGGTGGTGGTACTGCTAGTCTAGGCGGTTGTACCACCGTTGGCAGGGTGCCAAGTGGTGGTACCACTAGTCTGGGCAGTGGTACCACTAGTCTGGGTGGTGGTACCACCCAGCATAGCCCCCCAGGCGGTGGTACCGCCAGACTGGACGGTGGTACCACCCAGTGCAGTGTCAGTGTCAGACTAACACTAGCGGTGGTACCGCTTGTGCTTGGGAAACCCAGGATGAGATGTTTTTAGGCTCTAAGTTTGAATCAACTTGAAGCATATAAATACCTCTCTCATCCCTGGTTAAAGTACATAAGCACAGAGTATTCAAAAGTGAGAAAACGCTACTGTAATCTCTTTA
>LVTN01000773.1:102225-123740 GCA_001649415.1 Musa itinerans
GTTTGCCTTTACTTCCTGTCATTTACATACTGCAAACTGAATCTTTACTTGCCTACTACATCCACTATGCTTTTTATACGCTTTCAAGTTAAGTTTCCAAAATCGATTTTCAACGTAAACGGTTTTTATCATACGAAGGTTTTTTAAACCGATGTTATTTTACCACTGCACTAATTCACCCCCCCTCTTAGTGCGCTCTTGATCCTAACAGGTTCCTATGGATCCTTTAGATGAAGGAAAAGACCATCCTTACTATGTGCTAGTTTCTCAAATGCCTCATGCTGCTTGAATTAGGTGGATGCTTATTAGAGCTTTAAGGAGCATCACCTCATAAACTTTTGATGTTTTTGGGTCATTCCTCCACAAAATCTGCCCATCTACTCTTCTTTCGCTTAGTTGTCACTTCCAAGTAGGTTCGCATCACTTTCTCTTCTGATTGGTATTCTGTTGGGAAATGAAGCGGATAATCCACTCTCAGTAGTACTAATCACCATTGGTGAGGATTATACAACTATTATCTTCCATTATCTTTGAAGGGCTTTTGAACATTTGTAGATCTCCTCTACTGGATAGATAAGAGAATTAGGGTACTTGGATTCACCCATTCTCCTAAGAGTTGAGAAGGTAAAGATTACATGACTTTACCTGCCTCCTCGAGGGTTGTACTTCATACATTGAGCTGGTTACTAGTCATCACCTACTCTTTGCTCACACTTCTGAAGCACTTGAAGTGTTTGCACTCCTTGCATTAAGTTAGTTATTATGATTTACCTTCTCAATGCCATCGAACTTCTAGAATGCAGGAATTTTTCACCCTAACTTAGAGTAAGTCTCTAATAGTTTTGCTCACCTCTGGGATTATACTGTCTTCTCCATCAACCCTACCGCCTACTCCACTAAGTAATAAAGGTACAACACCGCGTATTGCGTACTTCGTTTCTTGGTCATGCACTCTTGCATGACCTAAAGTCCTTCACTTTGGACTATTTTGCTGAGAAGCTTGTTGACACCGGTCTCACGAGGTTTCCTGGCCTCTGCCCTTCAGCCTTGTCTTCGTACTTAAAGTTTGCCTCCGTATGCTCTACCTCCTCAGCCTCTTTCATGACCAAGCGCTCTCCCTCTATAAGAGCAAGGGATCGATGACTTCATAGAAGTCCCGCCTCTATGGTACCATGGCATCGCCATGCCCATGGCCCTACTATCCATCGCCTCGCATCTGCATCCCTTTCTTCACGATTGGTAGATCTGCCTCTGTCGCACTGTGGCACTCCTCCGACTCCGAGTCCACCTCCCTTCTAACTAATGGTTGGTTTTGGGTAGCAAAGTCTCCCTGGAGTCGTCATCGCTTCCTCATCCCTTTCGACCCCCTACTTCAACACCTCTATGTTCTCTAAGCAATTCCTTTTGGTCGATGGAAAGATAGACTGTAACTCCCAAGCACGGCCTCTGCCATCATGTTGTAGGGTTCGCACAAATTCTGTTCTCCTTAGCTTCCTTGGTAGCAATGTTTGCTTACTAGCCTTGTTCTTTGACTTGCTAGGCTCCCTTAAGCGAATATGGGCCCTGGAGTAGTCCAGCTCTCAAGTCGCTCTAATCATACCTCTGCATGATCAAGTACCCCTATAGAACTCACTAGTACTTGCATTCAAACTTTTCTCTCGATGGTACATAGCCCCTATATGCTGATGACCAAGGCTTTCATCCGATGCAATATTCGATACACGCCCAGAAAACCCGCCTCTGCGGTACCATGACCTTCACTCCTTGAATCCATAGCCCTTCTTGCCGTCATGTTGTTTACCGAAGTGGAGCTCCTAATAGCTTCCAATTATACCTCCATATGATATAGTCCCTCACGGGACTATATTTGTGTGTATCGCATTGTCACAAACTATTCCACCACGATCCGCTACATCATGTCGCCTCCTGGTGACATGTCCATTACATTCTGATTCTTATGGGATGAACTTGGATTTTGATCCCTCCATATGTGGCCTCTATCAACACATTGCAGGGCCTCTTCCACCTTCGATTTTGTTTGCTCCTTTGGCAATCGACCTTCGTCCACCCGCTCTTGGGTCACACACAAATGAAGTACAGCTCTAGGACAGTCCATCGCCTAGTAGCTCTCAAAGTCTACCGACTTTGCTGAAATTGGTATACTATTATCTAGATCCTGGGCCTCTGCATCTACCAGCACAATCTCCGCTGTGAACCGCTTCCTTCATGGCAACTTGAATGGCAACACTGTGATATATTCTTTAAGAGTACCCGCCTTTGCATCCTCCTACCCCATGCCAAGGCCTTCTGAACCCAACTTTGCCTTCACATGTTGAGTTGCCTTAATTCCTTTATCAAATGCTTCTCCGAGATAAGGTGTATGTGCCCCCTTCATCTTTGGCACCATGCAAGATGAGTCTACTCCATTAGAATGAAGGACCCATGGAACTTCATGATCATGCTCTTGCCTCTGCAAGAGTTCATGTCCTTAACCTCTGTCCAAGGAAAGCTTTGTACCTCCGCTCCATGTTTCATCTTCTATGTTAGCTCCCTTTAGGTAGCTTGGGTACTTCGCCAAGTTACACCCAAGTTGCTCCACTCCTCGTTTTGCATTGAGTTGATGGTGGCCCTCGCGCCCACCATTCCATGGATCCGCCCTCCATTGAGTCTAATCTCATATCGACTCTAAGTGTGTCTACATTTGTGTTGCCTTAGGTCGCTCCCCCACTTGATCTCGCAATGCATCGTCTCAAGCGAGATCATGCAATGACTCATCGCCACTCGCTTGTTCCATTGAGCTTCATGGAGTTATTGTTTTTGAGGTACTCCTCCACAACATGTGTTGTCTGTTGCACATGATTCTCCCTCTGAAGAACCAGAACTTATCCCTCCTGGATATCTGTCCTATTGGAGCAACATCTCTTTTCATTTCTTGCCTTTTGAAAGTTTCGGAGACCACCATCCCCTTGGACTACTTTGACTTGCTGAATAACCTATGCATTGTTATGCCTCCTGCAAATGCACTTGCTAGATTGCGACTCTATGCTAATACAACCCTCGCTACACCACTCAAGACCTAGCAACATGCTAAACTCGCTACACATATCAGCCTCCTATAGACGTATCCTTCTTAAGCCAAAGAGAAAGTTTCAATACTCCATGGCGTCGAGTTTTGGTTGCCTTGGGATGGCCATGAACATTCCATCATCATACAAGCCCTTACATGAGTACCGAATTCTTCGAGTTAGAAATTCCCCTCATGTTTATGAGCTTTACACAACTCTTTCGATCGCTGAGCAACCCATTCCACCTTGCATGGTCTCATCCTTTACTAAGCACCTCGCTTGCCTTGAGCAACATTATATATGGTTGTCGACGTCAAGCCATAGCTCGAACTCAGCCATCCCAATATTTATGCACTACACATTCTTCCATGCTTGCTTGTTTTTGTGGTACCTCTTATGCGAAGGGTTGGCCAGTCCTCTGAATACCAATCTCAGATACCTACTCCTCTGAGCGACTCCTTTTCCCTACATCTCTATGCCTGTTTTCTCCCCAAACGATCGCGTGTGCTGGCTACCCTCAACGCAGCCCCGCTATATCTCCCACGTTTACATGCCAAGTGTTTCTATGAGTACTTGTCTCGCTCTGATACCATCTGTCATGGACTTAGCTAGTTTTGCCTAAGTTTTGCAGCACCCTTGCGTGTCCGTCCGTAAAAGAGAAAATAGGTTGGAGAAAGCGTCTCACTGGGATCCACAAGTAAACATCTCATAAAACACTTCATAGCCAATGCAAATTACAAACAAACTTTACAATCACCGAACAGTTGCACAACAAAGGGTCAAAATGGTCCACTACAGACTGAAATCTCCCACAAGTGTCCACATGACACAACCTTTATTTACAAGCCTAAAACGACCACCAAACCCAACTAAAATGGGGTTGCTAAGCCTTCGACCACCCCTCTACATACTATGCAAAGCATAAACAAATTAAAAGACATGAATATACAAAAGTATTACGTTGAACACCCCATTTACAATTTTGTCCGTGACACCAAGGATGTCATGTTTGAGTACTCCACTCTTTGATACCAAATTTATAGGTTTGGATGTCCCAGATCTAAAACAACTGGTTGTCGGGAGTGGTAGTCAACCTTACGAGGGCTATTGAGTGTCGATAGAGGATCATCCACTCTCGGTGTTATAAGAGGAATATATCATGTGTTCTTACTCAGACAAATCTCTAGCTAGGATCATTCGGATTTAGAGAGAAAGAGTTCTATGGGAGAATCCAATTAGAGCAAGACTCGGGTAGAAACCATATGGGTCTGATAGCACCATGCCCGGTATATGGTCTCTAGGATATTAGATGGATGAGGGACTATAGGTACATGGTAACTAAGGACAGACATGTACAATGGATTGGATTCCCTTGTATCGTCTAGGGACTACGGTGTAGTGGCCTAGTACGCCCGCAATCGATGAGTCGAGTGAATTATTATGGAGATAATAATTCACTAGGCCAGAAAGAGTTCTGACAAGTATGACTCACGGCCAGATCGATATTGGGCCTAGAGGGTCACACACATATGATAGGCATTGCGATAAGTAGAGGTTCGGATAAGAGATATCCGTTGGAGTCCCTATCTTATTGGATATCCAATAAGCCCCTCAATTATTGGATCCTATGGATGAGGTCCAATAAGTGCCCATGAGAGATTATTGGATAGAGATCCACTAATCTAAGAGGCTTGGGTAGTTGGATAGAGATCCAATACCCAATAGGGCAAGATCCATTAGGGTTAAGTTGATAGGGGACCTCTATAAATAGGATGAAATAAGTGGTTCTTAGGCTAGAGTCTTTTTGCTTGCCTCTCATAGTCTCCTCCCCCTCTCCACCTCAGAGTAAGCCTAGAGTTTTGAGGAGCATCATCGCAGCCCTATTGTGAGGATCACTGCTAAAGAGGAGGCCACTTAACCTCCTTTACCATCTCCTAGAGATCTACAGGGATTCAGGGATATACGATCTCCCTAGGTAACATGTGGTTTTATGTTTCATGAACTTTTGTGCACCAATCTTAGCACGACGATGAACATATCTTTGGGAATTGGGGATTTTATTTTTTGTTCTTCAGCTTGCGCATGTGATGTCGTCCCCAAGATTTTCCATCAGTGGTATCAAAGCCAGGTTGTTCATGCAAAAAATTGGTTTTGATCTATGTGTGCTGTGTTTTGGAGAAACTTTTGATGTTAAAATCGTTGACGCAAATACAAGAAAGGGCAACAACTTTTGTTGCCCTTGCTACCCTTGTAGAAGGTTGCACTGCAATCTGCGTGCACGCTCTCGGCCTGTGGCCGATGGGCTGCTATAGTCACTACCACCTATGCGCGGGCAGTATGCACATAGGCACGACTACCGGCAATGGCGCCCGTAGGCAAGGCCGCAGGCACGGCAGCCATCTGCGTGCGGGCAGTGCCTGCAGGTGCTGAACCCGCGGGAACAAGCAGCACCTACCACCGTTGGGCTAGCGCATGCTGCCAACAACGGCGGCAGTGAGCCCCAGCGGGCGGTGCTATGCCCGCGGGCTAAGGCAACGCAGGGCAACGACACTTGTGAGCATTGCGCCTGCGAGCATAGCCGCCCGCGGGGGTGGTAGTGCCCACAGGGGCACCCAACTGCAAGGGCGGCGCCATCCGCAAGCAGTGGCAGCGCCCCCATGGCCCCCCAACTACATAGGCTACCACCGACAAGGCAACGGTGGCCACAGCAAGTAAGGAGAAGAGAGGGGTTAGGGTTTTCTGGCCAAAAGAGAGTTTTTCCCCTCGGAATTTTAGAAATTTGAAGTTTGTCCTTTATCTAAATTATGAAAGTACCCCTCATTAATCAAAAAATTTCCTGCATGTCCTTGATTTCAAAAAATATTAATTAATTAAAGAGTTTAATTGATTATTATTTTTATTATTATCTAGTAGTCCAACATAATGATGAATTACACATGTGATGTATGATTTGTGAATGAATGATCATGGACCATGTGATGTGTGTACTCGTGATTATTATTATTGGGGCCTACGAGCATCCATTTTATTTCTTGTTCATTGTCGGGCCTGCGTGCCTATGATTAAGTTGTAATCACATTAGAAGCGCACTAGGAATATGGATGCGATAGCGGGATCCACGAGACGGACGATCATGATGCACGGAGATGCATCGAGATGCCAACGGAACCAATGAGGACTAAATGGACGATCATAGGGCATGGAGATGCACCGCTGTACACATAGATCTTAATGTGACTAATTAGGCCCATTAGCTCAGGCCTAATCACATTAGGCTGTGGTCCATGATTATTTGGTGTAATTGCTCATATGGTGTGTGATTGTTTATACACAAACTAGATACAGATATATATATTTACATGCGATGAAGATATTATAAAATCTTAGATTTTGATGATGAAACCAATTGATAGAGTTTATGATTTGATTTGCATTTTGAGTGATGTAGGAAGCTTCGATCAGGGACAAACAATTAAAGCAGGAAGAATCATGTTGGGCCAGTGAAAAACATGGTAGAAGATTGGACGTCGAGCCGAAGGATCGGTCGACGTATTGACATAAGGCTTCGAGCCATGGATTCGGGCGCGGGCCAAGAAGAGCATAAATTGCACTAAGGAAATCGGAGTTGCGGAGGTCAACTGGCCGATTGGGTAATAGGTTACAAGAGAGGACGATGCACCGAAGAATCGGATGAAGTATCGATAAACCAATGATATGCCGGAGAACATTTGATTAGCTTAGTAATAATTGTCTAGATCGAAGTGTGTTTTAAGTGTACAGGATCAACTACGATAGAAAGACATAAGGCAAAATTAAGTTCCAGAGTCAAGAACGCGATTTCGTTGGGAGTTCGAGAGTTCGTCGGAAGTCCAGACGTTCGTCGGAAGTTCTATCGGAATTGACCCAAGAATCCAAGAACTTACCAAAGAAGCTCATTGGAACTCACCAAGAAGATCGTCGTAAAGTCCAGGAGCTTGCCAGGAGTCCGCTGGAACATTGCCGATAGATCATCGAAAGTTCGCTGGAAGTTCACCGGAAGAAACCTAGACTTACGAACTTATTTAGCCTAGTAAATGTCTTAAATTTTGTAGTTAGCACATAATTAGAATTAGAATTGGGCCAACCCAATTAGGAGCCAGTTGGGCCCATGTATGGACTATGTTGGGCCAAGTGAAAGGCCAAATAGTAACCCAACAAGTGGCACCATCATGGCACAGTCTCTGAGACTATTAGGCAATGATATCGCCCAGACACAGTCTCCAAGAGACTGTTAGGCGGTGGTACCGCAAGTCTGGGCAGTGGTATCGCCCAATGTCAGGGTGTTAGGTAGTGGTACTGCCAGATTAGGCGATGGTACCGCCTAGTGTCAGTGTTAGTGTTAACGTCAGACTAGCAAGCGGTGGTACCTCCCGTACCCGGGAGACCCAGGATGAGACATTTTTAGGCTCCCAGTTTGAATCAACTTGAGGCCTATAAATACATCTCTCATCCCTAGTTAGCAAACACAAGAATTGAGAGTGAAAAAGAAAGAAACGCTGCTATAATCTTGTGTGAACTCCTCTCCTTCTTTTAAGTGTTAGAATAGTTTGAAAGAAGAGTAAGTGGGGATGTAAGAGTTATCTCCTAAACTCGGTAAAAGGAGAAAGAGCTGTAAAAGGTGGTTGGTCTTTACCTATTGAAGAAAGACCGATAGTGGATGCCGATGGCCTAGACGGAAGATGAATCAGCGGAGTGGATGTATGTCACGATGACCAAACCACTATAAACTCGGTTTGCATTTCTATTTATGCAATTTACCTTTACTGCAAACTTACTTGCTTTACATCCACTATGCTCTTCCGTATGCTTTCAATTTTAAGTATCTTTCCAGAATCGGCTTTAATCGAATGAGAGACTTCGAACCGACGTAATTTTACCACTGGACTAATTCACCCCCCCTTTTAGTGCTGACTCATTCCTAATAGTTGGTGTCAGAGCTTTGTTATTTCTCATTTGGTTTAACACCCAAGAGATATGGCTCTTTTCGGCTTTCAAGAGGGACTTTCTCTCATTCGTCCTCCTATGTTCAATGGGACGAACTACACATATTGAAAAACTCAAATGAGAGATTGCTTGCTTTCTTTGGATTTGAATTTATGGAATATTGTCGAAAACAGTTTTCAAAGATCTTCTCTTCATATGAACCATTGGAATGATTTGGAGAAGAAGACTTTTTCTTTAAATGCTAGAGCTATAAATGCTCTATTTTGTGCCTTAGACAAAAATGAATTCAATCGGGTTTCTACTTACAAAATAGCTTTTAACATTTGGCTTACTCTTGAAATCACACATGAAGGCACTAGCAAAGTTAAAGATTCGAAAATCAACTTTTTGATGCATGATATTGAATTGTTTCATATGAAACCAAGCGAAACCATTGGAGACATGTGCACTCGTTTTACGGATGTCGTCAATGGTTTAAAAGCACTTAGTAAAAGTTTTTCGGATTTTGAACTTGTAAACAAAATTTTATATTCTCTTCATAAAAATTGGGATTCAAAAGTAACTGTCATACAAGAGGCAAAACACTTAAATGAGTTTCCATTTGAGGAACTTATCGGGTCTTTAATAACCTATGAAATGAGTTGTATGACACAAAACGAACATGAGAACAACCTTCCATAGAACATGAAGGATTTGGGACTTAGAACAATTGAAGACTACTTGAGTGAAAGCTTAAGTGATGGTGAACTTGAACTCCTCTCTATGAAATTTAAAAGGTTCATGAAACAAGATTTAAAGAACAAAAATAAACTTAAAAAGAATGCAACTACTTGCTATGAATGCAAGAAGAAGGAAGCACTTTGGGATGAATCAAGTTCATCCGAAGACGAGGAGAAAACCAACAAAAGTGAGATGGCAAACTACACCGTAACGACTTTCGACGACGAGGTAATCAAAATCCCCTTAGTTTACTTTGAAATTACTTAATGTTTTTCATGAATTATTTTTAATTTAGTTAAGAATATTATATAATTTTTTTTGAATTGCATGTTTAATGATGTAATGAAAATGCAAAAATAAAATGGGATCATGCATACCTTTCTAGTGATTTAAAAAATAATCATGAAAATTACATGTTTTATGATAAACAAACAAAATGATTTTGATTAAAAAAAGCCTTATGAAATCATACTTAATGTTTTAATGATGTAATAATGTAATAAAATGTTAGATATAAATCTAGTGCTTGTACACCTAACAAGATTAATCCTATGTATGTGTTTAAGAAGCAATAATGTGTATCATGTTGATTTCCGTATTGTTTCTCAATTTTGATTGAAGATGCTCTATGATTAATGAAATCATTTTTAATTTGAAGTAATGATTTGATATCATGCTTAATGACTTAATGATGCATAATCATCAAAACATTAAAAGTTTCGGTACCATGCTTGATGATTTTATTCTATGCATGAGATTTTGAAGTTATACATGATAATTTTTATGATTTATTGATCTTGATGATTTTTATGATAAATCTATTTATGTCATTATGAATCTTTTGAAAGTGATTTTGATGAATCTATTTGTATCATTTTTATGAATCTCTTGGATTTTAAAAATGATTTTGACAATTTGAATTTGAATGAGTTTTATCCAAATCATGATCTTGATTTCTTGCAATTACTTGAGATTTTTTTTAATCAAGATATGTTCTTTGTACTCCTACAATTTTTTCTTGGTATTTTATTTAAAGAAGAGATTTACTATATGAATCATGTCTTTTGGTATTCAAGTGGTCCTATCTTTCATGACATGATTTCTTTGTATTTATGTCTTGTATGCCTTGAAATGTTTCAAATATTTTACACAATTATGTTCTTTTTTTTTTGGTAAGTTATACAATTATGTTCTTTCCTTCTTCTTTCTTGTTTACAATGATAAAAGGGGGAGAAATTATGATCATCCATGGTACGATGTAATTTGACAAATTGGTACCATCATGATATGAAATATTTATGATTTGGAATCATGTATGCAATACTTATTATTTTATTAGAATGATATACATGATCTATTGCATATGATGTGAATTATGATTAAAATTGCATTGACTTGAATTCAATTTAAATTCACGGTTTATCTCAATTATGACATATTGCAATAAGAATGACACTTTATTTTTGTCATAATTTGAAAATTGATGAATTGCACCATTGTTTTAATATTCCCCTCTTTTTGCCAATGATAAAGGGGGAGAAAGAATTGCTAGTATGTACATTTCAAACGAGAAAGATTTGCTAGCTTACACAATTCAAGAAGATACAAAAATATGCTAGCTTGCTCATCTCAAAAGAGAAGCAAAGATTGCTAACTTGCTTATTTCAAGAAGCAAAATTAACAAACTGGAACAACTCAAATTGTTTGCTAGCTATATGTTATAAAACTTGCATGATGATAAAACTAGAGATTATGTTTATTATGCAACGATTTGAACTTGTATGTCTAAAAACACTTGAAAGTTGCGCTTCTCCTTTTTGTTGATGACAAAAGGGGAGAAGTATGATGTTATGCATAATTTTATGATAACATGTTACTTGGATTTTTAAATCCAAGAGTTCTATCAATATGGCATATTGATATGGGGAGTTAAGGTTAACTCTGTCATCAATTGGTTGTCATTATCAGAAAGGGGAGATTGTTGAATCTCGGATTTTGATGATAAAACCAATTGATAGAGTTTATGATTTGATCTACGTTTTGAGTGATGCAAGAAACTTCGATCAAGGATAGATAATTAAAGCAGGAAGAATCATGTTGGGCCGATGAAAAACATGTCAAAAGATTGGACGTCGAGCCAAAAGATCGGTTGACATATCGATAGAAGGCTTCGGGCCATGGATTCGAGCATTGGGCCAAGAAGAGCAAAAATTGCGCCAAGGAAATCAGAGTTACGGAGGTCAACTGGCCGATTGGGCAATAGGCCGTAAGAGAGGACGATACGCTAAAGAATCAAACGAAGCGTCGATAAACCAATGACATACCAGACAACATTTGAATAGCTTAGTAATAATTGTCTAGATCGAAGTATGTTTTAAGTATGCAAGATTAACTATAATGGCAAGGCATAAAGAAAAATGAAGTCTCGGAGTCAAGAACGCGATTTCGAGAGTTCGTCGGAAGTCCGAACGTTCGTCGGAAGTTCTATTGGAATTAACCGAGAAGTCCAGGAGCTTGACAAAGAAGGTCGTCGAAACCTGCCAAGAAGATTGTCGTAAAGTCTAGGAGCTTACCGGGAGTCTGCTGGAACATTACCAAGAGATCGTTGGAAGTTCGCTGGAAGAAACCTAGGCTTACGGACTTGTTTTGCCTAATAAATATCTTAAGTTTCGTAGTTAGCACATAATTGGGATTATAATTGGGCCAACCAATTAGGGGCTAGTGAGGCCCATGTATGGACTTTGTTGGACCAAGTGAAAGGCCTGACAGATAACCCAATAGGTGGCACCGTCGTGGCACAGTCTCCGAGACTATCAAGCGGTGGTACCACCAGTCTGGGCGGTGGTACTTCCTAGACATAGTCTCCGAGAGACTGTCAGACAGTGGTACTGCCCAGTGTCAAGGTGTTGGGTGGTGGTACTAGTAGACTAGGTAGTGGTACCACCTAGTGTCAGTGTTAGCGTCAAAATGGCAAGTGATGGTACCGCCCAACACAAGCGGTGGTACCATCCAACATAGGCGATGGTACCGCTCATACCCGGGAGACCCAGGATGAGACATTTATAGGCTCCAAGTTTGAATCAACTTGAGGCCTATAAATACCCCTATCATCCCTGGTTAACAAACATAAGAATTGAGAGTGAAAAAGAAAAAAATACTACTGTAATCTTATATGAACTCCTCTACTTCTTCTAAGTGTTAGAATAGCTTGAGAGAGGAGTAAGTGGGGGTGTAAGGGTTATCTACTAAACCCGGTAAAAAGAAAAAGAGTTGTAAAAGGTGGTTGGTCTTCTCCTATTGAAGGAAGACCGATAGTGGATGCCGATGGCCTTGACGGAAGAGGAATCGGTAGAGTGGATGTAGGTCACGATGACCGAACCACTATAAACTCGGTTTGCATTTCTATTTGTGGAATTTACCTTTATTGCAAACTTACTTGCTTTACATCCACTATGCTTTTTCGTATGCTTTCAATTTTAAGTATCTTTCCAGAATCAGCTTTAATCGAACGAGAGATTTTGAACCGACGTAATTTTACCACCGCACTAATTTACCCCCCCTTCTTAGTGTCGACTCGTTCCTAACATATATATATTAAATATGTATATGTGACATGCCATATTAGGAGACCAAATCAAAGAAACCCCTTCTTGATAATATTAAGTTAGTAAATGTGAGGCAATTAGATTGACCCATGTGGCCTTCCATCATTATTGGTAGGGACCGATTTTCGATGTAGGTTGAGTTGCTCGAGTCACTCGAGGCTCACCTATATCATGATTCGTTATCTTACCTATGACATAGAGATGTCACCGGTGACCTGAGTACATGGTATACTTGGTCGAGTCCCTCGAGATTATATTATCGAATCAGACTCATCTTGTAATGATGGTGTTGACTTAATGGTTGTTTGAGTCCCTCGAGACTATAGTGATTAGGAGACCGAATAGGACGGTTATCACAAGGAGTTATGATCGGCAAGAGTTGCCTACCTTTCGGGCTTAGTATGATTGGTCGAGTCCCTCGAGGTTACACTAAGATGCTGATTGGATCTTGATCCCCACTAGAAGTCTGCCGGAGACTTCAATTTCACATGCTGAGGGTGTTGCGTGACTCACTAGTAAAATAGTGGGAGCATATTAAGATAGAAGTCAATATCTTGATTGTGTATTGTTTTACAAAATCTGCATGTTATTTATTTCTGTTGCATCTTTATTTTCAGAAAATGTCACTTTCAAATCCCTTATATGGCATACTTGATGTCAATTGTCTCACTAGTCCAAATTATATGGATTGGCTCCGCAACTTAAGAATTGTTCTCATGACAGAGAAAATCGCATACGTCCTTGATACAATGATACCTATGCCCGAGGAAGGGTCATGCGAGGATGAGATCGCTTGATACATGAAGTACATTGATGACTCCACTCTTGCTTAGTATTACAAGTTGGGCTCTATGACTCCTGAGTTATAGAGACAGCCTAAAAAGATGGATTTCAGATCCATTCTCCTACATGTCCGCAAACTGTTTGAGGAATAAGGAAGGACTCAATGATATGAGATATCCAAAAGCCTATTCCGTGCTAGGATAACTAAGGGGATACCGGTTCATAACCATATCCTAAAGATGATTGAGTGGATAGAGAAACTCACAGGTCTAGGAATGGTCCTAGAGGATACCTTGTGTGTGGATCTTGTGTTTTAGTCCCCACCAGATTTCTTTTCATAGTTCATAATGAATTTTAATATGAACAAGCTTAAGGTGACTCTCCCGAAGCTCCTCAATATGTTGAGGGAGGCAGAGAGCACTATGAAGAAAGAGAAGCCAGTTCTCTATACTAGTGAGACCAAAAAGAAAAGGAAAGCAGAAAAGTCCCTTAAGAAGGGCAAGGGCAAGGGTAGAAAAATCGAGAAAGTCCGGAAAAGATATACAATTTTGAAAAGGTGGACATTGGAAGAGGAACTACAAAGAGTACCTTGTAGGGAGGGCGAAATAGAAGCTTTGAGAAGCTTGAGGTACATTCATAATCAATCTCCATTTGTCATACTCTTACGATAACACATGGGTAATGGATACCGGTAGTGCTTATCATATTTGTAGTTCGTTGCAGATTCTAACAAGGCCTAGGAGATTGGCGAGAGGAGAGATGGACCTCAAGATGGACAATAGAGCAAAAGTTGTTGTGGTAGCTATTGGCGAGGTCACCCTATATTTGTCTGGTTTAGCTATTATTGGATTGGATGCATGTTATTTTGTTCCTTCTATTATTAAAAACATTATTTCCATTTCATGTTTGACAATTAGTGGATATAAATTAGTTTTTGGGAATAATGGTTGTTCAATATTATTAGATGATGAGATCATCACGAGAGGAACATTGCATAATGGTTTGTTTATACTAGACACTACTCCACATATCATAAATGTAAGTGTGTCTAAGAGGAAATGAGATTAGGTGAATAGTGCATACCTATGGAATTGTAGGCTAGGTCACATCCATGAGGGAAAGATTCAAAAGTTGTAAAAGTATAGATATCTAGATCTATTCGACTATAAGTCATATACAACTTGCGAGCCTCGCCTTCGTGGAAAACTGACCAACTCTCCATTTAGTGGAACTAGAGAAAGAGTCATTGAGCTATTGGAACTCATAAATAGTGATGTATATAGACCCATGTCAACTCACACCATTGGTGGTTACTCCTACTTCATTACCTTTACTGATGATTTCTCAAGGTATGGACTTATGTACTTAATGAAGTACAAGTCCAAGGCCTTTGAGAAATTTAGAGAGTATAAGAATGAAGTGGAGAACCAGACTAGAAAGAGTATCAAGACTCTTCGATCATATCGAGGAGGTGAGTACTTAAGTATAGAGTTTACCCAGTTCTTCAAGGACCATGAGATTTTGCTGACCTTGTTAGACATGGTATGGTCCATGATGAGTTTTGCTGACCTTCCCATCTCATTCTAGGGATATGCCCTAGAGACTACAGCATACATTTTAAACAGAGTTCCAATTAAGATAGTAATGTCTACACTATATAAGATATGAAAAGGGAAGAAGCCCGATCTTAAGGTTGTTAAGATTTGGGGCTGCCCTACCCACATTAAAAGACACAACTCCAATAAGTTGGAATAGAGGATGGAGCGGTACAAGTTCGTGTGATACACCAAGGAAACTTGTGGGTATTATTTTTATCATCTCGAGGACCAAAATATCTTTGTAGCCAAGAGAGCGGTGTTCCTTGAGAAGAAACACATTCTTGGCGGAGGCCGTAGGAGCATGATAGAGTTGAGCAAGGTTGGAGAACCTAGCTCAAGCACCACTCTACAGCTCGAGTCTATTCAGGTACCTAACACACAAGTTCCAACTTTACGTAGGTTCGGCAAAGTATTCCATTCTCCTGAGAGATATGTGGGACATATTGGAGCAGAGGATGTTGAGGATATTGATCCTTAGACCTACGAGGAGGCTATTATGAGTATAGACTCCGGGAAGTGGCAAGAAGCCATGAATTCTGAGATAGATTTCATGTACTCCAACAAGGTTTAGAACCTAGTTGATGTGCCCCAGCATATTGTACCCATTGGTTGCAAGTAGATCTTTAAGAAAGAGATCGGAGTAGATGGAAAGGTAGAGACATATAAAGCAAGGCTAGTGGCTAAGGGTTATCGTCAAAGATAAGGTGTTGACTATGATAAAACCTTCTCACCCATAGCCATGCTAAAATCCATCTGAATTCAATTGGCTATTCAAGCACACTATGATTATGAGATCTGATATATGGACATGAAAATTGTATTCCTTAATGGCAACCTCAAGGAGGAAATGTATATGATACAACTCAGGGGATTCGTGTCCATGGATTGCCCAAAGAAGATGTGCAGGTTGCTTATATCCATTTATGGACTAAAGTAAGCTTCCTAAAGTTGGAACATAAGATTTGATGAGGCAATCAAATCTTATGACTTCATTAAGAACAAAGATGAGCCTTATGTTGTATAGGAAGGTAAGTGGGAGTGCTATCACCTTCTTGGTGTTATATGTGAATGACATCTTGATCATTGGGAATGATGTACGAATGTTATCCATAGTAAAAGCTTGGTTATCTAGACACTTCTCCATGAAGGACTTAGGGGAAACATCCTATATCTTGGTGATTCAGATCTATAGAGATAGATCCAAGAGGATGCTTGGCTTGTCCCAATCTAGGTACATAGAGACCATTGTCAAAAGGTTTGACATGAATAATTCCAAGAGAGGTCTTATACCAATGAGATATAGAATATCACTTTCTAGGAGTATGTCCCCAAAGACTCCTGAAGAAAGGTTGAACATGGATAGGATACCCTATGCCCCAGCGATAGGGTCTATCATATATGCTATGTTATGTATCAGGCCTTATATAGCATATGCTATGAGTGTCACAAGCAGGTATCAGGCAAATCGAGGCTTGGAGCACTGGAAAGCAGTAAAGTATATCCTCAAGTACTTGAGAAGGACTAAGGGTCTTTTACTAGTATATAGAGGTTGTAGCCTCAAGGTTGAAGGCTACACGGACTCGAGTTTTCAGTCCGATGTCGATGATAGCAAGTCGAATTCAGGGTGTGTGTACACTATGAATGGAGGAGTAGTGTGCTAGAAGAGTTCCAAGTAAGATACTACTACTGACTCGACCATAGAGGCAGAGTACATTACTGCTATAGAGGCTGTAAAAGAGAGAGTATGGATGAAGAAGTGCATCATAGATCTGAGAGTCATGCCAGGCAGCGAGGAGCTGATTCCCTTATATTGTGATAACAATGGGATGATTGCTCAAGCGAAGGAACTAAGGTCTCATCAGAAATCTAAGTATGTTCTGAGGAGGTTCCACCTGATCAGAGAGATCGTGACCCGAGGAGATATAGTAGTGGAAAGAGTTCCATCCGAAGATAACATTGCAGATCCACTGTCAAAGCTATTGTCTCATATTGTCATTAAGCGTCACAAGGGGCTGATGGGGATTAGACACATAGGTGATTGACTTTAGGTTAAGTGGGAGATTGCAAATCATATGTGCCATGCAAGCCAATCATGTGAGTGATGGCTTATGTGACTTGACACACAATCTTTTTGCTTATTATATTTTGGTATTTATCACTTTATATTGCTTGTTACATATATGCATATATATATTGTGATGTCCTTGGATCTATGTAATGGGAATCAGACTGCAATGAGATCATGATAATGAGACTGATTCGCCTTTAAATGTATATATTAAATAATCCTAGTCATAGGTTACTCCAGAGGGACATCAAGATAACTGGACAAACTAGTGTGCTGTATACCTATCCATATGATGGATGTAGCTAGTCTCATAGCTGCTCGTGTGGGGACACTAGGGATATAGTACAAGTGCTCATTGAAGAATGAGTTCACTAATTGATCCACTTATAGAATGCTGAATGGTTGATGATGTCCTATTGTTAGATAGTATCTAGTCCCTAGACTTGAGACACCAAGGATGTCCTCTATGAGTGCTCCACTCTTTGATACTAGACTTATAGGTTTGGATGTCCCAAATATAGCACAACCGGTCATTGGGAGTGGTAGTCAACCTTATGAGTGCTATTGAGTGTCGTTAGAGGATCATCCACTCTCAGTGTCATGATAAGAATATCCCATATGTTCTTGCTCAAATAAATCCCTAGCCAGGGTCATTCGGATTGAGAGAAAAAGAATTCTCTAGGAGAATCCGATTAGAGTGTGACTCGAGTAGAAACCATATGGGTCTGACAACACCATACCCGATACACGGTCTATAGGATATTAAATGGATGAGGGACTATAGGTACACGTTAATTGAGGACAGACAGGTCCAATGGATTGGATTCTCTTATATCATCTAGAGACTATGGCGTAGTGGCCTAATACGTCCGTAGTCGATGAGTTGAGTGAATTATTATAGAGATAATAATTCACTAAGCCAGAAGGAGTTTTGATATATATGACTCACAGTTAGCTCGATATTAGGCTTAGAAGGTCATACACATATGGTAGACATTGTGATGAGTAGAGGTTTGGATATGAGATATCCACTAGAGCTCCTATCTTATTGGATATCCAATAAGCCCCTAATTATTGGATTCTATGGATGAGGTCTAATAAGTGTCCACGAGAGATTATTGGATAGAGATCCACTAATCTAAGAGGCTTGGGTAGTTGGATGGAGATCCATTACCCAATAGGGCAGGATCTATTTGGGTTAAGTAGATAGGGGACCTCTATAAATAGGAGGGAATCAATGGTTCATAGGCTAGAGCCTTTTTGCTTGCCTCTCTTATTCTCCTCCCCCTCTCCACCTCAAAGCAGGCTTGGAGTTTTGAGGAGCGTCGTCGTAGCCCTACTGTGTGGATCACCGCTAGAGAGGATGGCGCTTAACCTCCTTCACCCTCTCCTAGAGATCTGTAGAGATTTAGGGTTATGCGATCTCCCTAGGTAAGACAATCTATTTCACACGTAGTTTTCTATTTCATGGATTTTTGCGCACTAATCTTAGCACGATGACAAACATATCTTTGGCAATTGGGGATTTTGTTTTCTGTTCTTCTACTACATATGTGATATCGCCCCCAAGATTTCCTAACATGATTCACATACTAGAGGGAGTTGTGTGTTTCGCAAGAAAATAGTGGGAGCAGAATAAGATAGAAGACCATATCTTAGTTGTTTACCTTTTGCGAAGTTTGTATATTATATATTCATGATGCATCTCTTAATTGGCAAAAACATGCCGCTTTTAATTCCCTTACATGGCATCCTTGATGTCAACTACCTCACTGGTCCAAACTATATGGATTAGCTTCGCAACCTATGATTCATTCTCATGGCAAAGAAAATCACACACGTCCTTGATATAATGATGCCTACACTCGAGAAAGGGGCAAGCGAGGATAAGATCACTCGCTACGTAAAGTACATAGATGACTCTACTATTACTCAATATTACATTTTAGGCTCCATGACTCCCGAGTTATAGAGATAGCATAAAAAGATGGATGCCAGATCCATTCTCCTACATATCGGTAAACTATTTGGGGAATAAAGGACTCATTGATATGATATATCCACGAGCCTCTTCTATACTAGGATGACTAAAGGGATACCATTTCAAAACTATGTCCTAAGGATGATTGAGTGGATAGAGAAACTCACGGGTCTAGGAATGAACCTAGAGGATAACTTGTGTGTTGATCTTGTGTTTCAGTCCTTACCATATTCCTTTTCAAAATTCATAATGAATTTTAATATAAACAAGCTTAAGATGACTCTCCTTGAGCTTCTCAATATGTTAATAGAGGTAGAGAACACTATCAAGAAAGAGAAGCCAATTCTCTATATTATTGAGACTAAAAAGAAAAGGAAGACAGAAAAGTCCCTTAAGAAGGGCAAAGGCAAGGGTAGACCGGGTGAAGCAAAGATTGCTAAGAAAAAATCAGCAAAGTAGAATGGCCAATGCTTCCACTATGGCAAAAATAGGCACTAGAAGAGGAACTGCAAAGAGTACCTAGTAGAGAGGGTGAAATAGAAGTTTGGAGAAGCTTTAGGTACATTCCTAATCAGTCTCTATTTGTCAGACTCTTATAATAACACATGGGTATTGGATACCGGGAGTGCTTATTACATCTATAATTCGTTGCAGGTTCTGGCAAGACCTAGGAGATTGGTGATAGGTAAGATGGACCTCAAGATGGGCAATGGAGCAAAAGTTGATATTGTAACTATTGGTGACGACATAGTATATCTGCTTGTTGGAGCTATTATTATATTTGATGCATGCTATTTTGTTCCTTCTATTATAAAAAATATTATTTTCATTTCATGACAATTAATAGATATAAATTAGTTTTTGAGAACAATAGTTGTTCAATATTATTAGATGATAAGATCATGGCGAGAGGAACATTGCATAATTGTTTATTTATGCTAGACACTACTACACATATTATGAATATAAGTGTATCCAAGAGGAAACAAGATAAGTTGAACTAACTAGGTCATATCCAAAAGTGAAAGATTCGAAAGTTGTAAAAGGATGAATATCTACATTCATTAGACTATGAATCATATACGACTTACGAGCCTTGCATTTATGAAAACTAACTAACTCTCTATTTAGTGGAACTGGAGATAGAGCTATTGAGCTACTAAAACTCATACATAGTAATGTATATGGACCCATGTCAACTCATGCCATAGGTGGTTACTCCTACTTCATTACCTTTACTGATGATCTATTAAGGTATGGACATGTGTATTTGATGAAGTACAAGTCTAAGCCCTTCGAGAAATTCAGAGAGTATAAGAATAAAGTAATGAACCAAATTGGAAAGAGTATTAAAACTCTTCGATCAGATCGAGAAGGTGAGTAATTGAGTATAGAGTTCACCTAATTCCTTAAGGACCTTGGGATTCTATCCTAATGGACACCTCCTTATACATCTCCGCTCAATGGTGTATCTGAAAGGAGGAATCATATATTATTAGAGATGGTACGGTCAATGATGAGCTTTGCCACCCTACCCATCTCATTTTGGGGACATGCCCTAGAGATCGTAGCTTACCTTTTGAACAGAGTTCTAACTAAATCAGTAGTATCTACACCATATGAGATATAGAAAGGGAAGAAGATCGATCTTAAAGTTGTTAAGATTTGGGGCTGTCCTACCCACGTTAATAGACACAACCTCGATAAGTTGGAATCCAAGACAGAGTGGTGCAAGTTCGTGGGATACCCCAAGGAAACTCATGGATATTATTTCTATCACTCCGAGGAGCAAATGGTCTTTGTAGCCAAGAGAGCAGTGTTCCTTGAGAAGGAAGACATTCTTGGCAGAGATAGTGGGAGCGTGGTAAAGTTCAGCGAGGTTGGAGAATCTAGCTCAAGCACCACTCCACAACTCGAGTCTGTTCAGGTACCTACCATACAAGTTCCAACTTTATGTAGGTTCCAACAGAGTATCCCATCCTCATAAGAGATATGTGGGACATATTATGTTGAATCTCCAATTTTGATGATGAAATCAATTGATGAGTTAACAATCTAATCTACGTTTTGAGTGATGTAAGACTAGCTTCAATTAGGGAAAGACAAATCGATTAAAGCAGCGAAATCAGATGTTGGGTTGGATCATGTCAGTGTTAGGATCAAGAGCACTAAGAGGGGGGGGGGGGAATTAGTGCAGCGGAAAACTTTCGTCGGTTCAAAAAGACTTCGTACGAAAACCATTTCGGAAAGATCTTTTGTTGAATATCGTATTTCGATGATGAAACCACTTGATATATGTTTATGTTTTTATCTACGTATTGAGTGACGCAGGATGTCTTGATCGGGATGAGACAATTAAAGTAGGAAGAATCATGGTGTGCTGGAAGATTGGACGTCGGGCCGGTGGAACGGTCGACGTATCGACAAAAGGCTTCGGGCCATGAATTCGGGCGTCGGGCCAAGAAGAGCGGATATTACGCTAAGGATATCGGAGTTGCAGAGTCAACTGGCCAATTGGGCAATAGGTTGTAAGAGAGGACGATGCACCGAAGAATCGGACGAAGCGTCGAGGGACCAATGACAAGCCGGACAACATGATTATTGCTTAGTATTAATTGTCTAGATCGAAGTATGTTTTACATGTGTAGGATTAACTATGATGGAAGTAAGACATGCAGTAGAAGTTGCGCCGGAGTCAAGACCATGATCACG
>LVTN01000774.1:0-26637 GCA_001649415.1 Musa itinerans
TTGCCATGAATTCCATGGCCCATCTATTAAGTTTGCAAGCCTGTACCCTTTTGTAAACCGTTCTCTACTAGATGTATTCATTTTGCTTGTGACATTATCAAAATCAGGTCGAAAGAGATATCGACACTCATCATCTATCCCAAGTCCGATCGGTATGAGAATTCATTGCTATACTTAATGTTTTTCGAGAGACATTAAAATAAGATATTTAGTGCATATGTATAAAGAACTGTTTAATCGAGAAAGCTCACATTTGATTTTCTTGGGAATACCATGTGTTAATTTTTTTTATGTTTGGTCGAAGAAGATAATAACGGTGGGGTGATAACTTCTGAACTGAGAATTAAGATAAACGAAAAAGCAGTCGCCAACGAATCGAAAGCTGGAGGTGGAATAATGGTAGATGACAGAGAAGAGACTTGAATGGTTGGGAGTTATCTTTAACTCATGGAGCCGAACAAATGAGATCACAAAAACATAAATTAGCAGGTCCACCGCCATTGATGGGGGAGACATGTCACAGTGCTCATTCAGTGCCCCGTCTAGTCTCGATCACGATGCCTCCTCCGAAGTGCTCCGCATTCAATGGTATGAAGTAGAGATTCGACTGGGAATTGTATCGCGAGGACTAAGGAATGAATTGCATCTCATATACTATTCGATACATACAATATTACTCCTCAAAACCTTTTTATCGTACGTACGATGTTTCTACGTACGTTTCGTGTTTCTAATCTATCTCCGGACATATGTTTCATCTCGAGCCGTCACTTGTCTCCCTTGACTCGGTAAATCCTGTGTAGTTGTGAGCTCCTTGTCTTTTAACAAGAATGGGTAGCTGAAACAGTCGAGATTATAGCCAATATACGAACATGTTTCTTCGCGTAGGCAGATGACTATGTTAGAGAATTGATGATGTTTCTTGAGACAAGATTCGGGAAGTTTATGGAAAAAGAAAGAAGAGGAATGGGAGCAACCGAGAGATTTAACACGAATGAAAACCAAGTACCTTCGACCTTTAGTTAGCAACTCTAATGTAATATCTGCAAGGATAATAAACTTGTTCGAACGTTCTGGCGCATAAGAAAAATAATGGAAACTAATAAATAATTATATTGTAGGTGCTCTTGTGATTTTTTCTAATAAATCTAAAGAAGGTTGTATTGAATTTTATATTTTGATGATAAAATTAATTGATAGGTTAATTGGATTAATATATTTTTGAGAGAAGTAACATAAGAAGTACTTGGATCATGGATTCGGATGATTGAATTATCAATTGTTGAGCAAGAGAGTCGAACATCATATCAAAAAATTATCATGTCAAAAATTAGACATTTGATCGATGTATTAAAAATTAGACTTCATGCTAAAGATTCGGATATAATGAAAAAAGGATCAGATGTTATATCAGAAAATTAAATATCGTTAGAAAATCGACGTACTAGTGGAATGGACGATATACCTAAGGTACAAATAAAATGTCAGAAGATAAAAAGATAGGATAGAATAGTACTCAATATGCTGATAGCTTCATAAATATATCATATGTTTAGTTGACTTGTCAAAATTTTAATCTAAATCATTATAGGTCAATTTAAATTAGTATTAGACCAAAACCATGTCAACCAATTAAAAAGGCAATTAAGCTTGAACAATAGCTAAATTATGTCCATTAAAAGATCAAACCGATAGCCTAAATTAGGCATAAACAGTCGTACCATCAGGTCTAAGCATTAATACCACTCCAGTCAACCAATAAAGACGGTTTATGCTTTATTAGTCTTTTCGGTAATGATACTGGTTAGGTCGATAGTAGTATTGCTATAGTCCAAACTTGTAGTCTAGTTATGGTAATAGTACCATCCTACCCAAAAATTTTAAAAAATTTAAATTTTTTATTCTATTTTTGAAATCTTTTAGAACCTATAAATATTCCACTTAGGCTTTTTTTATGAAGTATTTATTCCTGAGGTAAGAAGTGTTTAAACTCCCATTTTAAGCATAGTTTGAATCTCCTTTCTTTTCTTGAATTTAGTTATAATTCTAAGTTATAAGAGTTATGAGATTATATAAAAAGAGAGTGTAAATATTATATTCTATTTTGAAAATAAAAAAATATAATAATGATAATTGATCTTCATCTATTAGAAATAAGATCGATAGTGAAAAATAATAATATTAATAGATAGTGAAAAAGAAAATAAATTATAAAAAGGATAGTTGATCTCCCATGCTCCCATTACATTTTTTTTCTTATTTATCTTCTATTTCATGTTTTAGTTTAATAATTTTTGTTTTGGAATGATAGATGTCCTATTAATTCAATGCATATCTTGCATGTTTTCTATATGTTGAAAATTTGAGATGATATCTTGCAGTTGTAATTTATGAATCAATTTTTATTTTCTTATTTGCCATTATAATTTAAAAAATATTAATTTTTATTTTTTTTATTTGTCATTGTGGTATAAAAAATAACTATTAAGCATTCTAAATAGTATAAGTCATATTTATTAATATATTAAATAAAATTAAATAATAAATAAATACAAAAAAAATATTTCCTTAAAGGGAGGCCTCATCTCCTCCTATTTAAGGGGAGAGATTTTATTTTTTTAGGATAAAATATATTATATAAAGTTAAAATAAAATTGATCCTTTAAATGTTATTATTAGATTAAAATATACTATTTAAGTTTTTTTATATTCTTTTATCCTTTTAAGGTTTATAATTTTATTTTTTAATTAGATTATTGTGAAATTATTCATATAATTTCAACATAATCTAATTATTATTGAATTAAAAATATTATTTTCTTATATTGAAGTTTATCTTTTTATCTTTTTTAATCTATTATTATGTTTTTTTAATGTATTATTATTAGTGAATATACATTGTCACAATTGGATATTGATGAAATTATACAAGAATTGAGTTAAAATAATCTAAAGCTACGCTCAACTCATAGGCCACAATCCATTGGTTAGGCCCAGTCAATAGATCAAGTCTAACCCATAGGCCAGACTCTAGCCCACAAGCTAACTCAGCCCAACCTTGGGTGATCACATGAGTCGAAACATTAATTGATTTAAATCATACTTAATTAGTTTATATCGGGATAATTTCGAATTAATTAGATTTATTCAAATTATTTTAACATAAATTGGGCCCAATCTAATCTAGGGTGGTTTCATAATAATTAAATAAGGATCAGAGATTGATTTAGTTGAGCTCTAGTTAAATTGAGTTCAATTGAATTTATGAAACTAAGTTTCAACTCAATTAAGGACTAATTAGTATTATTTAATATTAATGATACTCGAATGAGATGTTTTAAATGTATTATGTTATCTCGATATAAACATGACTAGTATGAAATGATATTATTTCCTTACCGAGGATATATAGGTTGATTCTCTTCAAGGATTAGCGGATCGTCAAATATAACCGGATAGTTTCTCTATCCACTATTAAGAGAAATGTGTTCCCACTTTTGTGGAAAAGGACACAACTCCATCGATTATTTGTCTTTATCCATTCCCGTTTGATAAAACTTCCTCGTCCATTGTCGGGGGTTGCTCCTTCGGGTATTTGATATATGCTAATTGGGTGATTAATTTTTTATCATATATTCATT
This sequence comes from Musa itinerans, assembly GCA_001649415.1. NCBI lineage: Eukaryota > Viridiplantae > Streptophyta > Magnoliopsida > Zingiberales > Musaceae > Musa > Musa itinerans. The sequence goes on from LVTN01000774.1 coordinate 3,642, forward strand.
TTTTAGTTGACTTATAGTGATTTCTACTCAGCATTGTTAAATTTTTTTTTTATTTTTAATTTTCAAAATAATCTCCTATTAGCACTAAATCAAATTCTAATGGAGAACAAACTTTCCTCTATCAAGCTACTTGGATGATTATTCAATTTAATATCACTATGTTCTTCAATAAATAATTTTTAACTTATAATTTATTTAATTAATAAAATATAATAAAATTTTAGAAGTTATGAATAAAGTGGTGTTTATTTATTTGACTATTATTCGGAAAAATGTGAATCGGTAAAAAAAAAAAAAAAATAAAGATGTGACAACTAACAGTATTGTAATGCCTCCTACTATTATGACTTCCACACTGTAATCGGAGATTTATGTTCACAGAATTGGGCGAACAGGAATGGCAGGCGCTACAGGAGTATCTTATACATTTTTCTGTGACGGGGACTCTTTTAAGTTGTGAAAATTCTGAAGCGATCTAGCCAGCGTATTCCTTTGGAATCGCAGGATATGAAATCTCGTGGTGGATATGGTGAAAAATCTTGGTGGCGGAGTTCCGGTTATAGTGCTGCAGTTGGTAGTGGAAGTAAATGAATAACTTAATTATCATTAATAGAAAGAACTCCGTGGTATAAATTGCCTTATCAGTACAATTAGAAAGCTTGAAGAATTCTCCGTTAAAGTTGACTTACATTTGTAAATATATCTGTCATCGTATTTTGCAGGTCTCAAAGTGGTTATCGAAATGATTGCAATGGCAATGATTACATCAGCTTTAAAGCACGCATTCCCAATCAAAGGAACAGAAGGCAGCATTCCCTGCAGAAACCGTAGTCGAAGTGTCGGCCCAAGCTGCAATGAGAGACATGAACATTGGGGCGATAGCCATGGCCAAAGCAGTAGCAATGTTCAGAACCATACGCGAAGCCGAAGTCGGAGGGCAAGATTCATCGATCGTAGGTGGCTGTTTCGAACTCTGCTGAATGTTCAGAACCATACCGCAGTGAACCATGCGTCGATACATGACACCATTTTCTGTGGTGAATGTTGGAAGCCGAAGTAGGAGGGCAAGATTTATCGATCGTAGGTGGCTGTTTCGAACTCTTCCGAATGTTCAGAACCATACCGCAGTGAACCATGCGTCGATACATGACACCATTTTCTGTGGTGAATGTTCCCATACCATTTTAAAGTTTTGTGTGTATGTTAAAATCGGGACCAGTGGCCGATATTTCAACTTGTGCTTCTTTTGTGAACTTGCATCCATGAATCGTCACTGTTGGATAACTTCAAGGCTTAATCAATGATCTTTAGCCCTTATGTGTGTCTGATGTTGCTGTTTGTAGGATGATGTTATTTGTTTATAAAGTGCAGTTAATGTTTCTGCAGCCCTTACGTATGTCTGCTGGTGCTGTTTGTTTCTGCAGTACAGTTTTAAGTATATCTACACTGATCCCTATCTGTTACGGCAGCTGGAAGACAAGGGTGAAACATGGTCCAGATACTGTGAGACCAGCCAATGGAACGCGAATCACTATAGTTCATAGCATTCTTTAAGGGCAGAACTGAGAAAATATTTGGTCAGTCGTGTTCCTTCGGTTGCACGTATGTCCTTTTTTCGAAGTTATAGTTGAACTTCGATTGGTGCAATCGGACAGCAACCTGCTGCTGTCTATTCAGTCTTGTTGTCTCTATTTTGGGACGAGGCTCGAGCGTTCCTTATCTACCAAGCAACACTCGGGGGAGAGTGATAAGTTCGTTGGATCGAAGTACTCCAGTTTTGAACTCGTCTTTGATTACAATACCTAGTCTTATCCAAATAAGACTCCGGTCGGGATGAGATTGTCGATGATCCTATCTTCGGAAGATCGACCATGAGATCCTCTTTTCTGGATGGTCTGTCTGTCTTCTTAATCTCCACAGCGGGTTCTGAGGAGGGTTGATGTAAGATACTTCGGCACGCACGAGGACAATTTTGGTGCTTGCATTGTAGCCACCACAAATCTTGGTTGGAACGCGTACTGATCATTCAACATCTGTCAACCTCAATATCGGCAGAAATCACGCGAGGTCTCCAACAATGGCATTTTGTTTTCAGGTAAATCGAGCTTCGGTTCTTCGATGCATTTACGACACTTCCACTCGCAACACGTAAATATGGATTTGTCCTTGTTTGAATCCTAAGAACTGACGATTAAGCGCAAGAGGATTTTGGGACGATGCACTTCGGTAAGGTGGGTTCACCACCCCCTGCTTGTACTGAGGACGACACTGGTGAGCCGCTTCAAGACGAAGCACAACAATGACGCTGTGCAGGTGGGCTCTCCTGAAAGCAAAAGAAAATGGCGTAGCTTCTGGGGTTGGCCAAAGAAAACGTGCCAGAAGATTAGTCAATGATGTATAATGATTAACTTGGATTGGTGATATTAGGACGCCATCCGAGGTAGGGATGAAAATGGTGTCTTCCCCATTGTCCTCGAACTTGGTTTATCTCAAATGGTTCCTTTTGTAATTGATGGCATCACAAATAATATATTATTATACGGACGAACATAAACATTGGTGATGAAGTTTTTTCCTCCAAGATTTGAGTTAAGAGACTAAATTCTTATACTCGAAGTTAACGAACTTACCGGATCCTGTCACTGAAAGAGCTATGAATCTACTCAACCTGTTGCAGTCCGACCAGTTGGCTTACCCAGCAAGATGCCTTGGAAACTCCAACCGTCGTCGTCTTCGGGGACCTCCCGCTTTCCCCGACGCAGGGACAACAGCATCCGCACGCAATCGATTCTTTGGCGCACATTTTTTGATGCTAGGCTACGCTGCAAACATGCTGATTGCTTTGTCGCTCGCATCGCGTCCCCAGAAGGTCGATCTATGCGGTATGGGTGCGGGACACGGTCAGGCGTCGCCCTCCTGCTCTTCCTTGGTAACTGGGAGAAGGAAGAGATTCGAAAGCGACCGGAGTCTGCAAAGAAAGGTACCAAACACGACACGAAAGTTGAGCCTCTGTTTGTTTACGGAGCTGTGATCCAACTAAAGTGCTTCTCGTTGGGTGCGAATCGAAGCTTGTTTTAAAAGTAATTAAGAATAAAATAAATAAATAAATAAAGCAGAATAACTGAGTCGGTATTCTCCCTGCGAAGGCGGAATTGATTATTGTATTGCAGTGTGCACATATGGCTGTTGTTTCCCGATGGATATGTTTTCCCTCCAAAGGAGAGAAGCATCTCATTAGCCCTCTGCTTTTCGACTGTGCGTATCCACTCCGCTTTTCCTTTGCTTTCCTTTCCTCATATCATCTCCTCTTTATTCTTTGCAAATCACAATAAATTAATAATTGCGCGTTTTTTGCTCTTTGTGATGGAAAAAACCAGCCCAAAGTTAAGCATCTTTCCTCCGTCGTCATCCCTTGATCAGTTGCCAAATTGCGTGGGTCTTGTCTCCTTTCGCATGCTAATGCTCGCCCGCTGTGTTGGATGCTAAGTGCATTTCTACAGACGTCTCATAGGTTTCGCGCATTTGGGTTCTGCTGGTGAGTCTTCTCTGATTTCTAGTTGTTTCTTGATCGTTTCGGCTCTGGCTGAATGTTCGTCTGATCATTTCTTGCTGGTTTTCTCTGTTTTCCCCTCCTTCCTTGTCGTCCTTTCTCTCTCTGTTATTGCCGACCTATGAATTGGCAGGTCTATTGCAGACGAGTCACGACCGGTTGATTTTGATTTTACTTTCACTGGTTCTTGTGAGGTTCTCTTTCCCATTTTGTTCTTGTGTTACGCCTTGTGAAAAAAATGCAGACTTTTGAGTTATGCTGGAACTCTTTGCCCCTTTGCTCTCTCATTTCGTGTTGACGGTGATCTCTGCTTACGAGTCCTGCTCGTTAATCGCCTTTTATTCGTTTTAGATTTACGGGGAACCCTAGAAGCTGTCAACAAGCGATTTAGCCATGTTCCATCCCTGAGTAATTTACAACTCCACATGCGTTGAGTGTTTTAGAACAAGCGACATCGAAAGAAGCAGCGGAAACAGTAGCGCCATTGATTATAGCAGAGGGAAAAAATTTGCCCCCATGCATTTCTCAACGGTGCCCTCATCAGATTCCTGGCAGCCCGTTTTGACGGCTGATTCTACGGACGCATACTATTGGCTGAACTGGAGAGTTTTGCTATGTGCTATTTGGGTGTTATCTTCCATGATCATTGCATCCATTTTGATATGGAAGTTTGAAGGTTCGAACACAGAGACAGAAGGATCCTCGCCGGAGAGCCACTGTCCTTCGTACGAGGATGAGCTATGGAGACCTTGTCTCACCGAGGTCCATCCTGTTTGGTTGCTGGTTTTTCGACTTATAGCCTTCGCCATACTTCTGGCATTTCTTATCATCAATGTCGCTATGGACGGACGGGGCATCTTTTATTACTATACCCAGTAAGCCGATTTTGCTTTTCAATAGAAGACATAATTCTTTCCAAATGCTGGATTAATTATTTCTAAATCACGTTTTGCTTGTCCATGTCTAAATATTTTCCAAGCATAACATGTTGATTGTATTATTTAAACCTGGTCTTTGTGTTCCTTTTTGTCCCTTCACTCGTTTTGCATTATGTAGAGAATTCTACTGTTTTTTTTTTCTTTTGTATATATTATATTTCCTTCCCAAAGTTGGTCCTTATCTTTCCAAAGTTGTTGTAGACTATTAGGTAATCCTCCCTGAGTGGAAGGTCCTCTTCTTGACCTACCACATATACTTGTATGGTGATGGACTGGCGGAACACTATGACCTTCGCATGAGCAATTTTAGAATTTCTTAGCTCAATAGTTCCGCTGATGTGCGATATGCAGTGAAATTTTTTCAAACTTAACATCTAGGTCTTTTTCAAGTGCACTTTTGCATGTTTTGTGTAGGGCGTAGATCCTCTGGTTGTAGCATCAGTTACAGGATGGCTTCTTCAGCTCATGAATGCAAATTTTTAACCTGCTTTTGTCTTGTAAAATATGTTGTGACCTTGGCTGCTCCCTATCAATTCATATAGCTTGGTTTTTCTTTGTGCATCTTATTATCTGTAAACTAATTATATTTAGCATATTGTATCATTGCTAACGGCGTTACATCTTGCTCTATTCATAAATCAGTATCTTCTCTGTTTTTGAAGATCTTATAATCTTTTTTCATGTTGGCCAGGTGGACATTCATTTTGGTCACCATTTATTTTTTGGTATGTCCTTAAACTTTGTTGATTGATGCTCCCTTTTGTTTTCCTTGTGTGAATAATATTTTGGCTAGCATGGATAACTTTTCTTTCACCTAAACCATTCCAAGTGCTCATAAATAATATTTTGGCTAGCATGAATATGCATGGCTCACACATGAAACTACACTTCTAGCTTGGCTCAGTGCTGTCTGTCTATGGGTGCAATAAGTATCTTCGTAAAGTTACTGGGGATAAAGTTGCCGTCACAAGGTCAGATGCAGAGCATGGAACATATGCAGCTCCTGTGAATGGTGCGAATGGAATTATTCAGCAGTCTGGTGTGCGTGCAGCTGGCTTTTGGGGTAATTTGTTTCAAGTAATCTTTCAGGTATTATCTTTTCTTTTATTTAATTAAGTAGTCATATTGCATGTTTAACTCATGTAATTGCTCAGATTGAGCATGGTGTAGTCACTGACTTTGTAATTTTTGGTAAATCGTTAGTTGATTGTTATTAAAAATGAATCATGACCAACATAAATCTGTCTGTATAGTTGTAATACCATAAGCTCAATCAGTTTTTGCATATATTACTTTTTGTTTGTCTTGCTTTTGAATATTTATTGAAACATGCCAGGTGTATAGATAACTTCGTAGCATGCCTTTATTAGGATTTTAGAGTTTGTGGTTATATTGAGGTTTCTTGAGCAAAGGCTAGTAATTTTTCCGAGGTGTATCGGACTGTCCAGTATGTCAAGTTATGCAAGGATAAACTTGTTGGAGATGGCTAAATTTCTGATGATCTGAGAATCTTGTTCTTGGTATTATCATGGTAATGATTGATGATGCCTATTTTAACAGGGAATGGGACATAGGAAAAAAAAATTAAAAAAGGAAAAACACAAATAATTTGAAAGTTAAGATAGGAAAAGGTACAAAGAATTTAGAAGTTGAGATATGATAGATACACTAAGATGCTATAGATATGACCAAGACTCGATCACGTCATGTAGCTGAATTCCACAGCATGACAAGGCAATTCTTCTTTATGATTGATAGGTGAGGATCTACTCGGGGCAATTGAAAGAGGTAATGCAGCACCTCCTCTGAGCTGCATATCTTGTAGCATTTTGCTTTCAAATTTCAGCAGTTCATGTTTCTGATGGATAGTAATGTGACATTAAGTTTGAAGGTATTTAGGAACAATGTATTTGTTCCAAGAATTAAGCCAACATCAATTGTCCAAGAAAAAGTACATGAAGATTCTTATGGGAATGTTGGTTTTAATTCATCTACTTTTTTTTCTTTTTTACTAGTGGCAACTATCTTCTGGTCCTAAATATACAATTTTGTCATTAATTTTGTGGATATGTTTTTACTAGCGTGTCATTAAATCTATGGTTTGTATCAATTTGGTCCTTGGCTTATTTGTGCTTTGTCACTAAAAGATGAAGATGTAGTCCTGTGGTTTGCTTTGCCGGTTAACATTCTTTTAGACTCTTTTGACCACTGGAGTTTTTCTCCATTGTTATGAATTTTGGCACTGAACAGCATGGTAGACCTTCCTGCAGCCATCTAGAATTTAAGTCAATGTAGCTAGTTCTTCTCTTTGTCAGTTCAACCTTCTTTTGACCACTGGTTAACATAAGTTCAGCTAATGAGAAGACGAGACACTCTGCATAGAATTATGATATTTGTTGGCATATTTACCTACTAGCTTTTGTGTCAAAAGCCTTTTCTTTCATATACTTTTGTATTCAGGTGAACTGATATGCCTCCTAATGTTGCCAGACAAGTGCAGGTGCTGTAATGCTCACTGATTGTGTCTTTTGGCTCATCATATTTCCGTTTCTGGCCATCAGAGATTATAATCTGAATTTCGTAAGTATGCCTGCTCCAAGAAATTAACTTAATTTTTATTGAGACTAGAAGGCCAACAATGATGGTGAACTTCAACCGAGACATATTATGATTTATCTTCTGGCACATCAAAGACATGCAAGCATGGTAGACTTATTAATTCCCTGATGGAACTGCTTCTTCGTATGGTACTTGCAACAGGGAGGAGCCTTATTTTAGTGGGTCAACTGTAATATAATTTGCCTACGCTCTTGATTCTCAATTAGACATCAACAGGGACTAAGTGATAATGTGGTCGGGTCATTGCATGCCTGTTATAGGACTCTTGTGCAAACTCTTAAGAGAATCACCCTTTTGTGCTTGATCAGATTTGATTTGAACAAGGCTATAGCATTTCTCTAAGGAAAAATAAGATACATTGGACATCAAAGATAGTTCCGTCATTTACAACGGACATTTGCTTTTGTATTGCAGGTACTGATTTGTATGCACTCGCTCAATGCAGTTTTCCTTCTTGGTGACATTGCCCTGAATAGCTTGGTAAGTTTTTCCTTTTCCTTTTGTGATTTAATTGGAGAAATTTTACAACATAGTATGTCCATTATTGACACTCTCTCATGTAATTTTACTAGAGTTTCCCCTGGTTCCGGATTGCATACTTCCTACTTTGGACCGCAATCTATGTCATATTCCAGTGGGTGATCCATGCATGTGTGGATATCTGGTAAAAATTTATTTGATTTCTTTGTAGTTTATACCACAGGAAATACTTTTTGAGAAAAAAAAAAGGTTTCATCACTTGATCTTTTACTAAAATTTAATCGCTTGTTCTTTTCTTTCTTCCTCCTACAGGTGGCCATACCCATTTCTTGACCTGTCCTCCACTTATGCCCCTATATGGTAAGTTGTTTTATTCAGATAAAATTTGATTCTTTTTGTCTAACACCATGATTAGAGGAGTTCTGCTGATCCAATTGGATATATTTTTCTTTATAGTTTTTCATTTGAACTGTTGCTTTCTTTTGTCTTCAAAGGAGTAACGCTTTCGGCAACCGACTTTTGTTAACTGTCTTCACATAGTTGCATTTTTGACATGCTTTGTTGGAGTTTCTTGAAATTAGCACTCCGTCCAGCCTCTCGATTAATTTCCTAAACATCCGACATTGTTAATTTGACAACAAGCCAATTTACTACATCGAAATCAAATCCACAAGCAAGTTCAGCAATATTTTATCTTTTAGGATGGTCATCACATTGAATTGGTTGGTGCAAAGCAAATTAGGAAAGGGGCCTCGGTTTGATTTACTGGCTGTGTAGACCTTGATTCTCTCTCTTGATGTTATAAACTTTGCCAAACGTGGAAGATGAGAACTTTTCTTACCATAATTTGAACTTGATACTTGATCCCTTTCATGAAACTGCAGGTATTTCGTGGTGGCGGTGATGCATATCCCTTGCTATGCTGCATTTCCTTTAATTATAAAGATGAAGCACTTCCTACTTTCCAGATGGTTTCCTCTGTCCTATTCTCCAACGAAGTAGCTGACTACTAAACAACTAGCGGCCGATGAGAGTACATGAACTAGTTCTTCCGTAAAGATCGTGGCCAATTGAAAGCAGCTAAACCAGAAACTACCGTCGGGAGGAGTTTCATCTGAGTGGGAGACACTTCGGGTTAATACCACACAGAAATGACACTGACATTATCAGGGCTCGAGAAAATAGATGAAGATTGGCTCCTTATACTATTGTGAATTTTGCTTTTGGATATGCTGTAAATTTTATAGACACATCAAGCATTCATATTCATTCTTTCAATAAATCTTTCATATCAAAATTTTCCCTTTCTGTTTAATTTTCTCCAGTATCTAATACCCCTCTCTTCTTTCAAGAAGTAACATTTGAGAAAATGTGATATTTTAACATTCTAGCGCACAAGTGTTCTATAGCCAAAACCATGAAATGATATGATTTGAGGATGATGAAATTATTGAATTATGAAATGATAGAATTCAATGGTGTGATTGAATTTGATGAAAAAATATTTTTTTTTTATGATGATGTGATCTAATTCGACCATGAAGTATTTCGATGAAGCATAGCATTCGTCGACAATTTCTTGATGATAGCACAATCAATTTCATTTATGAAACATTTCTCAATAATAATGTGATTAAATTTGCTTATCATGAAATCTAAGATTTTCTAAAAATTCAAAACCAAAGCAATAACCCTAATGATACAATTAAATCGAATGATACAATTAAATCGCTTGACAAGTAAGATTTTATGTTTTAACCTTCTCTATGAAGGACAAATAGTAAAGGAGATTGACAACTCAACGATAAGTTATATACCACTGAACATCTTATGAATCCCGACATACTGATTACATAATCATCCTATAGTTATATCGACTCATCTCTACCATTAATGTTCATTCATCTTGATATATTAATTAAGAGCTCATCACGTCAATAAAATTCATCTTATAGTAACTATAACATTCAACGATTGAATATTGATAAGGATATTTAGTTTAACATTGATTAAGGAGTACGGGAACCAGATGGTGTGATTGAAAAAATATTTTTGATGATGATGTGATCTAATTCAACCATGAACATTTTTCAATAATAGTGTGATTAAATCCAATCATGAAATATCATAACGAAGATGCTTTCCATGAAATCTAAAATTTTCTAAAAATTTAAAACCAAAGCAATAACCCTAATGATACAATTAAATCGAATGATACAATTAAATCGCTTGACAAGTAAGATTTTATGTTTTAACCTTCTCTATGAAGGACAAATAGTAAAGGAGATTGACAACTCAACGATAAGTTATATACCATTGAACATCTTATGAATCCCGATATACTGATTATATAATCATCCTATAGTGATATCAACTCATCTCTACCATCAATATTCATTCATCTTGATATATTAATTAAGAGCTCATAATGTTAATAAAATTCATCTTATAGTAACTATAAGATTCATTCAACGATTGAATATTTATAAAGATATTTAGTTCAACATTGATTAAGGAGTATGAGAACCAATAACTCATAAGTGAGTAGGATCAATTTTACTCTCAAAATTATTTTTTAGAGTTTATGAACTCCAAAAGGAAAAAATTATACGATAGATTCTAATTTATTTAATTAGAGGAGGACATGAATCATTGGCTCCTAAGCACTAATAAGAATATTTAGTTGAGAAGTAGAAAAATCAAAGGGTCGATCCTACATCCTCTAAATCATCTAATATATCTTTTTATTTGAAAAGATCACTTATCGAATTTCTAGAGAGGCTCTGACAATAATTAAGATTAGCTCCAAATTACTAATATGTTAGATAACTAACACGTCAATAAAATTCATCTTATAGTAACTATAACATTCAACGATTGAATATTGATAAGGATATTTAGTTTAACATTGATTAAGGAGTACGGGAACCAATGACTCATAAGTGAGTTGGGTCACCTTTAATCTCAAAAATATTTTTTTAAATTTATGAACTCTAAAAGGATAAAATTGTACGAGTATACTTACCGTCTAAAATAGATAATTCCTCGAGTCCATCGCATCAATGACGATAGAATCTAACTTATTTGATTAGAGAAGGACCTGACTCGTTGGCTTCGAAATGAAGCACTAATAAAAATATTTAGTTGAGAAGTAGAAAAATCAAAGGCTCGATCCTACATGCACATCATCTAATATATATTTTTATTTGAAAAGATCACTTATCGAATTTCTAGAGAGGCTCTGACAATAACTAAGATTAGCTCCAAATTACTAATATGTTAGATAACTAAATTCCACCTTAATAACACTAAAATTCGTTGTTGCGCGACGATGCCGTGTATTTTATTTATACACGACAGAAAGAGACGGTGACAGTAATTATAAAGAGCATCTCTGTTCTTTCACGCACCCCCACAGCGTGGATGTTTTCGCAGTACATCTGCGCCCGTGTTGGCTTTGGCAGTTTGCGTTGGCCCTTTGCTTGTCTTCTTGCAGTGTGGCTTTTGCCCTTTTGTGAGGGGTCGCCGAGGAGGACGAGATGGGACTCCCAGAGGCCAAGGAATCCCTCCGTGCCCTTGCCCTTGCTGTTGCTGCTTCTGTCGCTTGGCGACCACCACCACTGCTGCTTCTCTGCTGCTATAGCAACACCTCCAACAATAACAACAATCATAACAGCGTGACCTCGCTTTTCTTATATACCTCTCCTCTTCCGCGACGAAAAGAAGGAAAGCCTCGTTGAATATGGCAGCGACATCTGTGGCTTTCCCTGCCTGCCCGCGCTCGTGTTGTCAACTCCAATCCTGAGGCCATAGACCGCTAAAGTGGCCCCTCAAGGTCTGCGGAAATACAACGAGCCAGAGAAGAAGAGAACTCTGCCTTGCTGCGCGATTTCTTACCGCTTGTTGTTTTCTCCTCTCTCTTCTCTTTTTCTTTTCTGGGGTTAACCGGGTGAAGTTTCGATAAAAGGGGAAAAAAAAAAACGAAGACGGATTAAAATATCCGTGATCTTTGCTGAAGTTGGAGTTCGCTTCTGATGTTTTTGGTTCCATCAGGGTTCCTGTTTGGATTTTGTTGATTCGCATTAACCCGAGAGGGCAAGTTTTAGGGGAAAGGTGGCTCCTTTTAAGGATTGGCAGGAAAAAAAGGTGGTTTCTTCAAGGATTTGGACAGGAGGATGTTTCTTCTTGTTGGCCTTGGGCACTGGTCTCGGAACCAGGCTAAAGATTTCATCCGATAGCTCGCTGTTTGCTTCTGTGCGTCTCGCGGGCTTTGGATTTGGTAATAAGCTGGAATTAGGAAGCTGAACTTATGCTATGATTTGTTTGCCTGGGATGGTCATTGGGTGGGGGATTAGTGCAGTCGTGTTGGCTGCGGCAAAAGGGTCGTGACCGAGAAGGACACGAGAGGAAGGGCAGAATTTGGAGTGGGGAAGGAGCATGGGGAGGAAAGCTCTTCTCTTTTGGACGCTTTGCTTGGTGCCGATGGACTTCCTCTGTTCGTCTTCCGCAACACTCTCACCTTCTGGTATAAATTATGAAGGTCAGTAACACTCCCGTTAGTTCCCTCGTTTCTTCTCTGTTTGGTCTCGAACTTAAACAACGACAACAGCTGGTTCGCTTAACCATTGTTGTGCTCCTATCACGGTGTCAGCTTGAGCCCTTACTAAGGATCCTCTGCTCTTACATGTTCAAATCTGTTGCAAGCTTTGGAAGATGGGATGTTACTCGGAACCTGCCTTTTCCTCTTGTCGCCCTGAGTGTTTACACATCCCGTTTTCCTTCCTTCGTGTTCTCAAATTCTATTATTGTGGCATCTGAATCTCCCCCGATCTGTGATTTTGTGCAACAAATTCTCATTGACAGAGATAATATCCTGATCTTTCCCTACCTACCTCTTCGTTGTGCCACTGGTGTTCAATCACTTCTATACAGCAGCATTATAAAGTAACTGTAGATATAAAATGCGATTGATCACTACTAAGGCACATTTGCTTCTGATCGACTTTAGTTCGTGCCACCTGCCTAAAGTTCCATACTTGATACCTGCTCCGAGTGAATCAGTAATTGTACACTTCATCTGGTGGCAGCCACTTCACTTCCTGCCCTGGTATTCATTTTAGCAATATTCTAGCAGGTGATATACTTCTACAGATATAGCCATCTAACAATCTTCAAATGTTCTATCTAGTTATAGTTTTCTTTCCGTTTCTCTGACGTTTGATTTTGTCATCTTCCAATTCAGTGGTTGCATTGATGGCTATAAAAATGGAACTACATGACCCTTACAATGTTTTGGAAAATTGGGATATCAACTCAGTAGATCCATGTAGTTGGAGGATGGTTACCTGCTCTGCAGATGGATACGTTTCTGCCCTGTAAGACTAAATGCCACATTTTGCAGCACCAAACTGCTTTTCTTGTTGTTGCATCACTTAGTCATATACCATCGTTGTTTCTTGTTGTTTGCTACTTTCTTCTGACAGGGGACTACCTAGCCAAAGCTTGTCTGGCATGTTATCATCTGGGATAGGAAATCTTACAAATCTTCAGTCTATGTAAGTGGGCAAACACTATTTGTATTGGTTATTGAAGTTTAAGCTGTATTATCAAAGTTAAATTATATCAACACAGATAGTTAACAAATGATATTACAGGTCTGCTTATACATTTTTACCATGAAGGATTCATTCCTTCAATTAGCTGGCTACTTTTATATGGATGTTGTTATTTTTATGAAATATTTAATGAACACAAAATCTGGTCCTTATTCCTGTAGGCTGCTTCAAAATAATGCTATATCTGGACCTATTCCTGCTGAGATTGGCAAACTGGAGAAACTCCAAATGCTGGACTTATCCAACAATCAGTTCAGAGGCACTATTCCTAGTTCACTTGGGGACCTCAAGAACTTGAATTATCTGTATGATTTATACAATATTCATAGTTTGTGGTTCTTAAAAAATAAAATTTACGTCACTCTATCAATATTTTGGATCTAGAGGCTTATGATCTTTGTTTTTTTTTTTTTCTTCACAGGCGACTAAACAACAACAGTCTATCTGGACCTTGCCCTGATACATTGTCCAACATTATAGGCCTCACTCTTGTGTATTTCTTTTAACCACTAACTCAATTCAATTCAAAATGTAGACCCTGAGTATTCACTGTTATACATGCCCCTTGAAATTTATAATGAAATTTTAATGGTTAATAATACTTGCAGGGATCTTTCTTATAACAATCTGAGTGGTTCCTTACCAAAAATATCTGCGAGAACTTTTAAGTAAGCTGTCCATTTTTTTTGTCTTTTCTCTCTACTTTGTTGCGCTTAGTGGATTAGCCAACATTTAAGCAATGAACTCTTACATATAGTTCCTTTTCGAGTTTTCAACCAGCATTATTGGAAACCCTCAAATGTGTGGATCTGTCTCAAAGAGTAAGTGCTCTTCTGTATCACTCGATCCACTTTCATATCCGCCAGATGATCTAAAGGGTAAGCTTTAATTCTGTAGTTCCTCATGCTGGAGAGTTTCTAGTCTCATGTATGAGGAGAATACTGAAAACACTTAGGTAATCTTTCAAGTTCCAATGACTGCTCTAATTAGTAGGCATCTTGGATTTCTCAGCTCAATCACAGCTTGGAGGATCAAAGAGCCGGTGTGCTGCTGTCATAGTTGGTGCCAGTGTTGGTTCTGTCAGTTTCCTAGTTACCGTCATTGGCTTGCTTCTTTGGTGGCGTCATAGACTCAAACAGCATATATTTTTTGATGTAAATGGTAAGGAGTTAGTATTCTTTTAAGTTACTCATATATTTTTTGCATCTATCTTCCATTATTCTACCATTTTAAGGAATGGATAACTGACAAATTTTAGCATTTCATGTACCATATCAAACATTTGCTGTGCTGATTAAGATACTGTATAGTTATGTATCTCTTTGACTTTGACACCGAGACCAGATTCTTGTCATATAATTACGCAGCTTTTGACACATTGATGAACCATCCTGGACATTGATAACTAGTTCATGTTATGGTTGGAAAACTTCATCTAGTCAACTTACAATTCATTTCTGTACCTTAGACACATCTTGAACAATCAGATATTTCAATAATCAGGCATAATGAATTGTCTGTTGTGAGTGATTGTCTGCAGTAACCATGTCTCCAACCACATCCATGGAAAGGGTAATTTTCCTCTAGCCTCATCTATGGGAAGACTTTCTACTTAGACCTGCTCACCATTCTTAGTACTAGGTCTACTGTGATACTAATTGTCACAATCCAACCTGATCGAAAAATCATTGATAGGCCAAAGACCAAGTGGTTCAAAATGTCTATGCCCAAGTTAATGATAGCAAACCCAATTAGTCCTACATACCAACACAGATTTTGTTTCCTTCTAACGTCAGACTAAACGAGAGTATCACCGGGTTCCCTATCTTGATTATCCATGTTGCTGGATTGATTTATCAACTCAGATTTCTTGTACAGGGTAAAATTTGAGCAATTCATTAAATATTCAGAAAAATATATTTTTTGGATCAGAAGATGAGGAACTAATCTATGTAAACATTCCAATTATTCATTTCTCAGGACTCTCAGCATATCTTGGCTGGCTTTCTAATTTGTCGTTCAGGATGTTATTTGAAATCTTCTTGTGTGAATTTGTGGCTTTTAATAGCTATATAGCCACGGTTGGTAAGTTGGTTTTGTATGTTCATGTACACTCTTCAAACAATTTTTCTGATGCAGATCAATGTGATTCAGAAGTGTGCTGGGGGCACTTGAAGTGGTATTCATTTAAGGAGCTTCGAATTGCCACCAACAACTTCAACTCCAAAAATATTCTTGGAAAAGGAGGGTATGGTATTGTTTACAAAGGTTGCTTGTGTGATGGCTCCATAGTAGCTGTTAAACGTTTAAGAGACTATAACACCATTGGAGGCATTCAATTCCAAACTGAGGTTGAAATGATAAGCTTGGCAGTTCATCGTCATCTACTTAGGCTTTGTGGATACTGCACGACAGAGAATGAGAGGCTCCTGGTCTATCCTTACATGGCCAATGGTAGTGTAGCTTCTCAATTAAGAGGTGAGTGTCCTACATGATTTGCAAGAACTAAAGAAAATTATGAAGTTGTAGGATACTTATCAGATTCATTCTTATCCAGTAGCAACTACTGACCATTCATATATTGATAATCAATATTCCGAAAACACAAGAAATTTTGAACATCTAACATTCTTTCTCAGCGGTCTTCATTGGTGACTGAGGTAAGCTAACATTACACGCCAATCTTATCAGTGTTCTCTAATGAGTTCTGTCATGATAATGACATTTATTTAAAATAATATCTGCATCCTTTATGAGAAGATACTGGAAATTGCCAATATGGGTTGCATCTTAATGTTACCAAAAATGGTCAATTGAAAATATAAATGTTTCTTATAGATTAATGCCCCATCTAATTATGGTATGATATAATATATGGCTCTGATTCCTGTGAATTTCTTTTTACAGTTAAATGGTGCCTTTTCATGTTGTTCCAACTTCCAAGACCTTCTAGACTATTTCTCTTGCTGCCTTTCTTCCTAGGGATTTTGCCCTTCTGTTAACACACACCTCTGATCTAACTGCAGAAAAGTTCATCCCATGATGACTTAAACCTAGTGATAAGATGTAGAAAGTCCATTTTGTAGTATGACTGCCGGTTACATAAATTAGAACATTTAGCAAACTGTTTGAATATCTGCCTTCTTATTGTTATTAATTTCTGACAGAACATATTCATAGTAGGCCAGTTTTAGACTGGTCAAGACGGAAAAAAATAGCTTTGGGGACGGCCCGGGGATTATTTTATCTGCATGAGCAGTGTGATCCAAAAATCATACATCGCGATGTAAAAGCTGCCAATATTCTTCTTGATGAAGATTTTGAAGCAGTGGTTGGAGATTTCGGGTTGGCAAAACTTTTGGATCATCAGGAGTCACATGTCACAACAGCTGTTCGTGGAACCGTGGGGCATATTGCGCCAGAGTATCTTTCGACTGGCCAGTCATCAGAAAAGACCGATGTCTTTGGATTTGGTATACTATTACTCGAGTTGATTACTGGTCAGAAAGCATTGGATTTTGGAAGACTTGCAAACCAGAAGGGTGTAATGCTTGACTGGGTAAGTTATCTGTCTGCTACAAATCGATTCTAGTATGTCAATATGCAATTGTCTAATTTTGAATGAAAAAAAAAGGAAAAAGAAAAGCTCAATTGACGAGTGTGAATGTAGCTAGAGTAGCTCATGACAAAAAAGCAATAAACTTCTTACCCTTTTTGTTTGGTGTCTCAATTTAAGGCCCAATCTAAAACAAAATGACTGAAAGGAAGAACCGATTGTTTGTGTTTGGGCAAATTTATGCCGACTAGACGTTTGAGAATGATTCCTGCACTTTACTGTTCATATTGAGCCAATAAAAGCCATAGTTCCAAGTGGGACCTGAATGAATGGTCTTAAATGGTAATGCTGAGTGACATAATCCACAATATAGTTCTGTCCTATGTTATCTGATTCACAAATCTTCTTGATGCTCCAAGACATAAGAGTGTCATGTGAGACCTTTGGCTTGCTTGACACTGCAAAAGTTCACATGTATAAGATACTATTGTGTGTTGACTGAAATGAACTAAATGCTATGTGCTCTTCGGAAATTGGAGGAGCTGCATTGAACATAGTTTACTCGGAACAATTTTTTGATCCTCTACAGATCTAATATTAGTGAGAGCTTTGTGCATCAGACCATCTTTTCTGTTTTCTGTGCTTGTCCAAGTTCGGTTTAGAATTTTGTTTCGACAAATTACCATAATTTTGTCTTCTTTATAACAATGTGGTTTCACTTTTTTTTTTAAATTTGATTCATGAAGAATAAGAAAACTCAAGATTGATGTCAATAGGCTATAACCAGCTGTACATCTTCTGAAGCAAATGTACAATTTAGGTTGCTCAGTTAGAGATGCTAGTGCAACTCGCTTAACTGTCGTATTTTCTTCTTTTTTGGGCATTTGCAGGTAAAGAAGCTCCGTCAGGAGAATAGACTGAATACGATGGTGGACAAAGACCTTAAAAACAACTATGACAGGGTCGAGCTTGAAGAAATGGTTCAAGTGGCTCTTCTTTGCACACAATTTCACCCTTCCCACCGCCCAAAGATGTCAGAGGTGGTGAGAATGTTGGAAGGTGATGGCCTCGCCGAATCGTGGGATGCCTTGCAGAAGATGGACACCCCAAAATGCCGATCCCTGGAGCGACAATCTCCGAAGTATGTGGACTTCATGGAGGATTCGTCATTGGTGTTAGAAGCGATCGAACTTTCAGGCCCCAGGTGAGCACGATAACGTCGTCGATTGTAAGTAAATTCGTGAATTATTTGGGAGCTTGGAAACGGAAGCCAAGTTGTTCCCTCCTACTTTTACTCGGAGAACCTTTGTGTGCCAGCATTTATTTGTGCAAATGAAGAGAGGTTTGTTTATGCAAAAAATATTAGGAGAACGGGGGACAGTTCGAATATAAATGTGGCTATGGTGCTCACGGTAGTTTAAGCCTCGCATTGCCTGTCAAACCATCCAGCCATCTGCATGTCGACAGTCCATCTTATTCGAAAGAAATAGATGAATAAGTGATTGAATGAATTCGCATTACATCTCCCCTTGCAACCAAGACATCACAAACATCATCCCGTATCCACGTTACCATGAATTGTCACTTCCTAGCAAATATCACCTGCATCATAGGCCACCACTTGTTGCAGAAGACAGCCGCATGATTGCATCCTCAGATTCTGCATGGAGTACAAAAGCCGCAACTCGGGGTAAAGTTTTTCACTATATCATCAGGAGTAATCACCAGCTTCACACGCCATCATCCGTCAAACAAGCACCTTCACGGTTTCCAGGGCCTCTCGGAGAACTGCAACCGATTGATTACTTATCCATATGCAATATGATGGTTACTCTTGGATTGGAGGTCGTGTTAGATGTTATTCCGTCAGGTTCTTTTTTGTGCTCGTGCAGCTATGCACTTCTATGGTCACGTTGAAGTTCATCGATGCCCTAGAATTCATTATCGTACCATATTTAGCCATGACTAGATGCTATGCTAGTCGATATCAAAATGTTATACAATACATATCTCTTGCATGATTAGATATTTCATTTCAATTTATGCATGATTTTACAAGGGCTAATTATATATTATTACTTCGTATAGTTAGCTATTTTTTATATCGATCTTCGTACTTTAAAAAGTTAGGTTGACATTCTTATAATTACAAAAGTAAAACGTGTAATTTCATTTATCCTAACGTTATCGGTTTTACCGATGGAAGTACAAATACAAAAGGTAAAAAGATAATTTTAATATTTCAGTTAGATTGATAATAGTGAGCGATGTTGGTGGTGACGGATGGCAATGCCGCTAGGGGCTATGGGTGAAGAGAGTGAATACAAGAGGTAAGAGTTACTTTACATATGCGCTGACATCGATGTAGTTGTCGAGCAACCCTTTCATCGCTCAATAAGTGCGTCGATGTTGATGTAGATGCAGAGTGACGAAAGGGTTGCTCGGCAACTGTGTCGATGATAGGTATGATGATGTACTCAATGTCAAACTTCGAGATTCGAATTTTCCTATCGTCATTGGATACATCTGTCGAGAGCTCGATAATCGCTTGTCTGCTATCCTTCCAGAGCTTCCCTTTCAAGTCGACGATAACCACGATGAATAGAACTTCTTTGACAAGACCCTCGTCTCCCGGTTTTTATGCCCATATCAAAACTGACATGCATGAGCTCCGACGACCCCCAACTTTGGGTCAAACGATCCACCCATGTCAATGGGGAGGCGACCACCATCTTTGCTGTAGACATCGTGACAACCACCACCATTTGCATCGACACTTACGTAGTTATTGAGCGACGAAAGGACTACCAATACAGATGTTAATCAACACTTTCATCATTTAACAATTGTGTAGATGCCGACACAAATGCAGAGTGACGTCACTCAACAAGCATATTAGCGTCGACATAGATGCAGAGAAATACCACTCGATAACTACGTAGGCTTCAATGCAAAGCGACGAAAGGATCGCTTGGTAACAACATCAGTATCAACATAGATGTAAAGCGATCCTCACCTCTCATCATTGCTCTCATCCACAACCAACACCTATAGTCTCCACTTGCATCATCATTGGCACTACTAACTATCATATTAAAATTATATTTTTATATTTTCGTTGATAAAATCAATAATATTATAATAAATAGAGTTAGATGCTTTATTTTTGTAACTATATAAATATTAATATAATTTTTTAAAATATAAAAATCGAGATACTAAACATAACTAACAACATGAAATAATATATAATTAACCGATAACACTTGATTATTATTAATAAAAATACTACTATATTTGTAGGATCCTTTACACTATGAATTACATATTCATCGTAACCTTGGATTGAAGCAAAATATCTTCGATTGAAGCAGAGAAATATAACACAACCATCGATTTTTGGAACAAAGTACCAAAGTGATGCTCTGCATTGACTCATCAACGTGTTGTCTCATATTTCAACACGATTAGCTAGCAAAGAATTTTGCCTAAGAAAAATCTTAAGCAACTCGAGATACGCTTAAGAAACACAACATATATAAAAAAAATAGCAGTGGTTGGAGATTTCGGGTTGGCAAAACTTTTGGATCATCAGGAGTCACATGTCACAACAGCTGTTCGTGGAACCGTGGGGCATATTGCGCCAGAGTATCTTTCGACTGGCCAGTCATCAGAAAAGACCGATGTCTTTGGATTTGGTATACTATTACTCGAGTTGATTACTGGCCAGAAAGCATTGGATTTTGGAAGACTTGCAAACCAGAAGGGTGTAATGCTTGACTGGGTAAGTTATCTGTCTGCTACAAGTCGATTCTAGTATGTCAATATGCAATTGTCTAATTTTGAATTAAAAAAAAAGGAAAAAGAAAAGCTCAATTGACGAGTGTGAATGTAGCTAGAGTAGCTCATGACAAAAAAGCAATAAACTTCTTACCCTTTTTGTTTGGTGTCTCAATTTAAGGCCCAATCTAAAACAAAATGACTGAAAGGAAGAACCGATTGTTTGTGTTTGGGCAAATTTATGCCGACTAGACGTTTGAGAATGATTCCTGCACTTTACTGTTCATATTGAGCCAATAAAAGCCATAGTTCCAAGTGGGACCTGAATGAATGGTCTTAAATGGTAGTGCTGAGTGACATAATCCACAATATAGTTCTGTCCTATATTATCTGATTCACAAATCTTCTCGATGCTCCAAGACATAAGAGTGTCATGTGAGACCTTTGGCTTGCTGTACACTGCAAAAGTTCACATGTATAAGATACTATTGTGTGTTGACTGAAATGAACTAAATGCTATGTGCTCCTCAGAAATTGGAGGAGCTGCATTGAACATAGTTTACTCGGAACAATTTTTTGATCCTCTACAGATCTAATATTAGTGAGAGCTTTGTGCATCAGACCATCTTTTCTGTTTTCTGTGCTTGTCGAAGTTCGGTTTAGAATTTTGTTTCGACAAATTACCATAATTTTGTCTTCTTTATAACAATGTGGTTTCACTTTTTTTTTTAAATTTGATTCATGAAGAATAAGAAAACTCAAGATTGATGTCAATAGGCTATAACCAGCTGTACATCTTCTGAAGCAAATGTACAATTTAGGTTGCTCAGTTAGAGATGCTAGTGCAACTCGCTTAACTGTCGTATTTTCTTCTTTTTTGGGCATTTGCAGGTAAAGAAGCTCCGTCAGGAGAATAGACTGAATACGATGGTGGACAAAGACCTTAAAAACAACTATGACAGGGTCGAGCTTGAAGAAATGGTTCAAGTGGCTCTTCTTTGCACACAATTTCACCCTTCCCACCGCCCAAAGATGTCAGAGGTGGTGAGAATGTTGGAAGGTGATGGCCTCGCCGAATCGTGGGATGCCTTGCAGAAGATGGACACCCCAAAATGCCGATCCCTGGAGCGACAATCTCCGAAGTATGTGGACTTCATGGAGGATTCGTCATTGGTGTTAGAAGCGATCGAACTTTCAGGCCCCAGGTGAGCACGATAACGTCGTCGATTGTAAGTAAATTCGTGAATTATTTGGGAGCTTGGAAACGGAAGCCAAGTTGTTCCCTCCTACTTTTACTCGGAGAACCTTTGTGTGCCAGCATTTATTTGTGCAAATGAAGAGAGGTTTGTTTATGCAAAAAATATTAGGAGAACGGGGGACAGTTCGAATATAAATGTGGCTATGGTGCTCACGGTAGTTTAAGCCTCGCATTGCCTGTCAAACCATCCAGCCATCTGCATGTCGACAGTCCATCTTATTCGAAAGAAATAGATGAATAAGTGATTGAATGAATTCGCATTACATCTCCCCTTGCAACCAAGACATCACAAACATCATCCCGTATCCACGTTACCATGAATTGTCACTTCCTAGCAAATATCACCTGCATCATAGGCCACCACTTGTTGCAGAAGACAGCCGCATGATTGCATCCTCAGATTCTGCATGGAGTACAAAAGCCGCAACTCGGGGTAAAGTTATTCACTATATCATCAGGAGTAATCACCAGCTTCACACGCCATCATCCGTCAAACAAGCACCTTCACGGTTTCCAGGGCCTCTCGGAGAACTGCAACCGATTGATTACTTATCCATATGCAATATGATGGTTACTCTTGGATTGGAGGTCGTGTTAGATGTTATTCCGTCAGGTTCTTTTTTGTGCTCGTGCAGCTATGCACTTCTATGGTCACGTTGAAGTTCATCGATGCCCTAGAATTCATTATCGTACCATATTTAGCCATGACTAGATGCTATGCTAGTCGATATCAAAATGTTATACAATACATATCTTTTGCATGATTAGATATTTTATTTCAACTTATGCATGATCTTACGAGGGCTAATTATATATTATTACTTCGTATAGTTAGCTATTTTTTATATCGATCTTCGTACTTTAAAAAGTTAGGTTGACATTCTTATAATTACAAAAGTAAAACGTGTAATTTCATTTATCCTAACGTTATCGGTTTTACCGATGGAAGTACAAATACAAAAGGTAAAAAGATAATTTTAATATTTCAGTTAGGTTGATAGTAGCGAGCGATGTCGGTGGTGACGGATGGCAACGCCGCTAGGGGCTATGAGTGAAGAGAGTGAATACGAGAGGTAAGAGTTACTTTACATATGCGGTGACATCGATGTAGTTGTCGAGCAACCATTTCATTGCTCAATAAGTGCGTCGATGTTGATGCAGATGCAGAGTGACGAAAGGGTTACTCGGCAACTGTGTCGA
>LVTN01000774.1:35103-64539 GCA_001649415.1 Musa itinerans
AAAAAGATGAATAAACCAAGTTCCAAAAGGAAGCTCCCTAATCCAGTAGCAATAGAAACATAATGGACCTTAGCCAAGGTGAAGGAATAAACCAAAGCTCTATATTTGCTAAACAACTTTGGCTTTTGAAAAAAAAATGATTTTCCAAGTGTATCTACGATGCCTAGCTACACAAAGTAGATGAAAAATGTTATGTTCCCCACGTTATATCGACACATATCCACATGGTAGAAACCAATCTCAGGACAACTGTTACAAATAATGACAGTTATGCCACAGGTTTAACAACCAATATATAAGAACCTTGATAGAAATAGTTACTAACATAATTAAAGCTTGATATTGCAAAAAAAAAGTTTAAAACTTTAAATAATATATTAAACTTTCAAGGAGTGTGAATGAATCTCAACTATGAGCAGTAGATAAAGATATTGATGGTCAACAAAAAAGACTGTTTTCCCTCACTACATCCACACAAAAAACCAACTGAAGATAGGTAAACATACATATTAAATAAACAAGGAAATCTTTCAGATTATTTATTAATTAGACAGTATGAGAAATTTGGTAGAGCCAGTAAGCTAAAAGAGTACCATGAAAAGAAGAATTAAGCCATAAATAACAGTGTTTATGTTGAGCACAGGCTTCCAATCTTCACGCAGGATATTAAGGCAGACATTGCCCTCTAAGTCAATATTAGGATGGTAAACCTGGTAAAAACAAACATATATGTCACGCAATCATAAAGGCAAATTTTCATTCGATACTGCCAAAAATCAAAGCCAGTTATACCTTGGTCTTGCATTTGACCTTTGGTGGTTCATGAGGATAAGAAGGAGATACATGAAAGGTAAAATGAAATGTACCACCTCTATAAGAAACAATAAGCAGAACATTGTTAGAGCACATAAAGAATCATCAGAAGAACAAGATAAACATACAACAAAAGAAGAAACTAATAGAAATGAAAGTTCTATACAGAGAATTTAGAAGAACCTAAGCATCATTGCCAGAGAACATATAAAAATTATAAGAATAAGAATACATAAATAACCACAAGAAATTATGCGAATGACAAGAATTTTAAAATGAATGAATGTATTCAAACTAAAAGTTAAAAACATTATATAAGATAATTTGTAAAACAACAAACAAATATCATGTCAAGCCAGCAAAAACATTCATGTTTGATAAGTTTTGCTGAACAGTTTATATGAGTGTATCCAAGAGAAGGAGATAATTGATGGACAATAACTCACTGATAGTATCCTTCATCAGGTCTTATGCTGATTTCAAAGTTCAACAGATCATCCTTCCCATTTGGAAATGATATGATAGTGCTTTTAGGCAGATTAAGCTCACTAATATCTGAAAAGTAGAAGTAGCAACTACTGAGAAAAAGCCCCTAATCCTACTACAGGACAGAACAATTCAAATTAAAGAGATGCATAAGTTAAAATATCATGCTAAATATCTATAATATTTGATATATAAAATTCAGAACAATCTATTTGATTTCATAACAATAACATATCAACCAACACATCACAGATATTTATTTACATAACTAATTCATGCTATAATTAAAAACCAACAGACACATTGAAAGAACAAATTATTTCTCAGCAGAATTCATGTGAGAGAGAGAGAGAGAGAGGGAGAGAGGAAACAATACAATGACTAGCGATTTGCTACAACAGAGCAGGCTACATCTATTGAAATGTAGTACAGATGCGGCCTGAAGTCAACTAGCTTGAGTTGTTGATCAGAACTGGAATGGAAGAGATTGAGACAGATTTGATTAGTCGTTTAGATTAATTTGTTTTGATTTTATTAGCAGGTCACTTGTATCAGGGGCCCCAAAACTTTATTAATTGCAAAACAAAACAAATCATATAGTTAATACAACAGCAAGATATTAAACCATATTAGAATATAAAAAAATTGCACAAAAAAGTAGAGGTTTGTTTACTAATTAATAGCTGATGAGATGAGATATGGTAGTACCCACATAACACATAATAGCACCTCAATACTTTACCAAACACACGAATGGTTTAAGCACAATGCAGAAAGAAAGAAATCTACAGGGAGATTTTGTTTTGAGAGTCATCATTAGTTGGATTAAATATTTTTAAAACTAAATTCTTAAAAATTCCTGCAGCAAAGTTAGCCAAGATGACTTCAGCATGTACAGATGTTTCTCCAGTTCACAAAAAGCCTTTGTCACCAAAGGAGATATACTAACAAGGGACCTTTTGTCCTAAAAAAGAATTACTAGTTCATGGAAAAAATGACAATAGAAAAATAATCTAACTTTCAAGTCACATCCTTCCAAGTCGACAATAACCGCGATGAATAGAACTTCTCTGACAAGACCCCCATCTCCCGATTTTTATGCCCATGTCAAAACTGACACGCATGAGCTTCGACAACCCCCAACTTTGGGTTAAGCGACCCGCCCAACATGTCAATGGAGAGGCGACCACCATCTTTGCCATAAACATTGTGACAATCACTAACCACCATTTGTATCGACACCTACGTAGTTATTGAGCGACGAAAGGACCACCAATACAGATGTCAATCAACCCTTTCATCACTTAACAATTGTGTAGACGCCAACACAAATGCAGATCGACATCACTCAACAAGTACATTAGCGTCGACATAGATGCAGAACGATACCACTCGATAACTACGTAGGCTTCGATGCAAAGCGACAAAATGATCGCTTGGTAACAGCATCAGTATCAACATAGATGTAAAGCGACCCTCATCTCTCATTATTGCTCTCATCCACAACCACTACCTATAGTCTCCACCTAAATCATCGTTGGCACTACTAATTATAATATTAAAATTCTATTTTTATATTTTCGTTGATAAAATCAATAATATTATAATAAATAGAGTTAGATGCTTTATTTTCGTAATTATATAAATATTAATATAATTTTTTTAAGTATAAAAATCAAGATATTAAAGATAACTAACAGGAAATAATATATAATTAACCGATAACACTTGATTATTATTAATAAAATTACTACTATATTTGTAGGATCCTTTACACTATGAATTACATATTCATCGTAACCTTGGATTGAAGCAAAATATCTTCGATTGAAGCAGAGAAATATAACACAACCATCGATTTTTGGAACAAAGTACCAAAGTGATGCTCTGCATTGACTCATCAACGTGTTGTCTCATATTTCAACACGATTAGCTAGCAAAGAATTTTGCCTAAGAAAAATCTTAAGCAACTCGAGATACGCTTAAGAAACACAACATATATAAAAAAAAATGCAACACATGATGCAGCCAAAACAAGCAAACTATGCTCGATAACGATCTTAGAAGATTAAGCAAATGCACTGCCTACCAAAACCATAAAACCTACTACAGGACAGAACAATTCAAATTAAAGAGATGCATAAGTTAAAATATCATGCTAAATATCTATAATATTTGATATATAAAATTCAGAACAATCTATTTGATTTCATAACAATAACATATCAACCAACACATCACAGATATTTATTTACATAACTAATTCATGCTATAATTAAAAACCAACAGACACATTGAAAGAACAAATTATTTCTCAGCAGAATTCATGTGTGAGAGAGAGAGAGAGAGAGGGAGAGAGGAAACAATACAATGACTAGCGATTTGCTACAACAGAGCAGGCTACATCTATTGAAATGTAGTACAGATGCGGCCTGAAGTCAACTAGCTTGAGTTGTTGATCAGAACTGGAATGGAAGAGATTGAGACAGATTTGATTAGTCGTTTAGATTAATTTGTTTTGATTTTATTAGCAGGTCACTTGTATCAGGGGCCCCAAAACTTTATTAATTGCAAAACAAAACAAATCATATAGTTAATACAACAGCAAGATATTAAACCATATTAGAATATAAAAAAATTGCACAAAAAAGTAGAGGTTCGTTTACTAATTAATAGCTGATGAGATGAGATATGGTAGTACCCACATAACACATAATAGCACCTCAATACTTTACCAAACACACGAATGGTTTAAGCACAATGCAGAAAGAAAGAAATCTACAGGGAGATTTTGTTTTGAGAGTCATCATTAGTTGGATTAAATATTTTTAAAACTAAATTCTTAAAAATTCCTGCAGCAAAGTTAGCCAAGATGACTTCAGCATGTACAGATGTTTCTCCAGTTCACAAAAAGCCTTTGTCACCAAAGGAGATATACTAACAAGGGACCTTTTGTCCTAAAAAAGAATTACTAGTTCATGGAAAAAATGACAATAGAAAAATAATCTAACTTTCAAGTCACACTTTTTGAGGCTACGTGATCTCTGATGACAAAAGAAAAATCCCATCTTATTGATTAACTAGCAGAGTATGGCACAGATTCTTCAATGTGCAGAAAAGTCTGAATATATTCCTTTAGAATGCATAAAAGAGAACATGAACACTCTTGTACCTGTTCTTCCATGGAAAATTGCACAAAATGAGCAAAAATTTAAAGGCCAGGGACTTTTTTATCACCAAACTTCCGAGTCATAAATATCACATAAACAACTCAGGCCGCCTTCAAAGGTGAAACTGGAGTTACAGTATCTGTAAGAAGAAATGGCCAATAACATGTTCTAACATGAGATAGTGTAGATACACACATGCTCTAGATCCAACACATTTGTTTAAGACCAATCCCAACATCAGAATACACCACAACCATGAAAGCTTTGCTCGTCAATGAATTCGATAAAGAAGAACCAAAAAAATCAGGTCCATCAATTCAACTAGACATTGTCCAATGCCATTAAGAGTGAACCACAAAAAATTTCCAGTTTGAAGATTTTGAAACATACAAAAATATTCCATTTTTAAGTTGAAAACAAAACATAGAAGATATCCTGCTTTGTCAGTAGTGAATGTAAACAGTCAAAGACGAAGTATATATCAGGTCAAAATGAGAGAGAAGGCAAAACAATTACATTGGGGCTAGGTGGTCATGACTTTAATAAGCCCTTAGGATTAAGGGTAATTTGCCTATGAGTCAGAAATATATTTGAGTTTATCGATCCACATGCCTTAGGTAAATCATAAAATCAATTACATATCTTTCCTTATAATCAATTACATTAATATGGTAAATATATAAGTTAAACTTCTACCCATTTGACATAAATATGGAGAAGCAAGATCTTTTATTGGCAAGGACCTTCTGTGTTGCAACACTATAGGTTTTGTTGTCTAACCAGGAATCAGAATATCGACATTGAAATTTGTCATGACCTAAGAGTGGATTTCAACTTTAGAATGGAGCACTAGATAGATAATACGCATAAATACTTGTGCACTAATCATCTATCCTCATAATAAATTAATAGCTTCAGTTTTACCATGCCAATTACGTTTAGGGCATTATAGTATTCTCCTTATGATAGACAACACAAGTTTCAAATACTGGTTCAGGTTACAAAGTCTGTACTGGAAAGCACCCAATGATGTTTAGAGAAAGAAAAAAAACCACAAAAGAAGTCAAAATGACTCTAAACACCACTTGAATTTAGACAGACCTTTGTGAAGACGCAATTCTCCAGCACTTTGTTTCTTTACAGGAGCCCTTCCATTGGAATTTGCTGCATCCTCCCGCTTTTGGTCCTTGATTTTGAAAAGTTTTATCATTGCTCTGCAGTTAGATATAGAAAGAAACAATCAGAAGAAATAAAAGCATTTTCGAAAATAAGATCCAGTAGAATCAGAAATGCAAATAGCTCCATAAATATCTCTAGAGCTTACAAAAACAGCATAGGCCAAATGAAGATAAAAAATTCCATCTTCGTTTTTACTTCCATGACCATATAAGATTAAAAACGTGAAAATGCATAATTCTACATTCATCAGGGCTTCAAATCATTGTTTTATATAACCATATATCCTTACCGTGGTGATGGTTCAACAAAGGTTTTGAAACATGGTTTTTTACTTTCAGATTTTAGGTTTAGACACTTTCAATAGCTTTCAAAAGTCCAACTGTTGGTGCAGTTCAGGAAGCAGATTTGCTAGTTTACACTTGGACAAAAGAATAATGGTCTGTAAAAATTACCAACAGAAATAGAAACACAAAACGGTTAACACAAACATTTAAAATTCTAAATGCAATGATTTAGATAAATTTTTATTTGGATTTAGAATGTTTCTGAGTAAAATGCTTGTAATGCAGAAACTAAAACAGAAACAAGAAGGCATTACAGAACAATGCTCATGAAATTTGGCCTCTACACTATATTAGTCGCCGTTCTAGAAGGTAGTAGAAGCTACTTACACTTCGAAATTGAAATTAGGTTTTCGCTCATTAAGGAAATGAAATAGAGACTCAGAACCAATAAAAAGCCAACTCAAACTGTAGGTAACTTGTCCATTAAGTAGTCTGTTTTCACCCAGAAGAGTAAGATCAGTCAAGACCTTCAACTGATTTCTCAGTTAGAATATAAGAAATTTTGTATTTAGTACACTGATACTATATTTGGTAAAACTAATAATTAGATGCATTGAATACGGATCTTAAAACAAATCCCTTCGACATCTTAACATTGACCACATTCTTTTTGGAGTAGATAAAAAGTGACAAAGGTTCAGTTGAAGTTTCAGATTCTGCTCTTTGATCAAATGTATTATAGAGAACTGCCAAACTTATTAAACACCTAAAACCATTGTTTTTACAGCATCTGATGTGATAAAGTTTACCAATAAGGTAGCTAAAAATTAGTCACATAACCACAGTTTCTCCTTTGATATCTGAAAAGTGGAAAGTTTGTCTTCTGAGACCATATATATATCTGATACCATTATGCTTATCAAGACATTTTCAACCAGCACAAGCTGGCTAATTAAAGAAACCTTTAAAAAGTGTCTCCTACTAGGTGTTGCAGATCACTGAGTTTGTCTTCCTCTGGTGTTAAGTCCAGAAAAAGCAAAAAATGAGAGTCATAATGAATCAATGATAAAGTATACTTGAGTGCTTATTCTACAGGTACAAGTAAACAAACCAAGATTAACAGTTATGAAAATAAGCTTTAAATATCATAGTTATGATCTTTCATCTCTGTACTTGTAGAAACTAGAAAATCCTAGAAGGTGGTCTTCACAAAGCAAAGAAGCCAATCTGCTTACCTCTGTCTTCTTTTTGTTTCCTGTTATATGCTGGGTGTTTAAGCAAAAGTCTGGTCTACCTCTGTCTTCTTTTTGTTTCCTTTATATGCTGGGTGTTTAAGCAAAAGTCTGGTTGTACTATAGAGTTACTAAGTTCGAGACAAATAAAGTATCAATCATATAAGACTATTTTTTCAATATTTTAGCACAAGATCTCCTCATGATCAACCGGAAACAGATAAATAACTTTGTCCATAATCCTGATTTTGGCCGTTAATCTAACTAGAATCTTCTTCATCAGGTAACCAAATAGTTGCAACAGAATTTAACAGTCAAAACCTAATGAAAATGATGATTGTACATACAATTTATAGTTAAATACAAGGGCATATTGACTTCAGATGAGCGAGAGATAAAATGCCAGCGAATTACTGAATAAATACAAGGGCGTAAGACAAAGACAGTATTGAGACGAAACATGAGTTATTGTACGTCCATAAACCTAAGAATTTATGCAAACATAGGAAAGAAAAATACGAAGAAAAAAGAAAAATAAAGGAAGGAAAAATAAGGATGAGTAGCCGTTTATATAATGAACATAATACGAATAAAAACTATCGGTGCAGAATTTTTTCCGAATTAAACAAAAATTCACAATCTCACTACCTATTTTCCCTCTCCTCCCTTCCCGATCACAAACTGAGAAGATAAAAATAAAATAAAACAGCCGATCTTTTCATATGATGCATCTACTATTACCCATAGCAGCGAACGAACAAGAAATTAGATGTTTCCCCTTATTTTCTCTTAATCCCTACCATCAATCATCGTCTTCGGGAAGAGAGAGAGAGAGACCGATGAGGGGAGAGGAAACTAGTCGGTGGGTGTACCTGGAATGGAATGGAACGGGGACGTCGAAGACGTGATGACGGACGGCGACCACGATACACGAACAAGACAGCAAGAATTTACGAAAGAACGTCGCCCTTTGCCCTTTTAATGATCGGAAAAGAAAAGACAGCTAGGAAGGGTAAAAAAGGAGGCAACATGTAGTGGGTCGTCGCCGGATGGAAGTGGCTCCGCCCGATGCACCAGTCGATGCTCGCCACGTCCCTTTGATCCCTCTTAACGCAAGTTCAAGTCGTCGTCACAAAGAGGAAGAAAAAGAAATAAAAACAACGAGTCCGTACCAAATATTCGCTATCATCACCGGCTTCTGGCATGGGAATGCAACAACGTACACCAATCGCTCCTCCACCACAGTGTTGGGTCATCGGTGCTTCTGAGATCCCTTCGGGCCTGTGGCTCCGATCTACTGGATCTGCCCCACCACTGTATTTGAATATAAGGTTGTTCTGTCACATTAGCGTCAGCTCTCCACCGCTAGCTCGTCGATGCATCTAAGATCCCCTTGGGCCTGCTGGCTCCGATCTGCTGGACCTGCTCCAGCCACTGTAGATGAATATAAGGTTGGTGTGTCACACTAGCCGTAAGCGCTACAGTGCCTCTGGGGCCGCCGACAATCATGTTGGGTGGTACCGGACTCCTTATTTAACCAAAAAACTATTTTTCCCTTCTTTTTTTTTTTTTTCCCCATGGTCCTACCTGGGATGAATGAATCGGCTAGGGTACGACCGGAGAAGTGCGTTCCCAACCACTTGAAATTGGAGAAAAGACTATTTACTGCCCATCTTTCCCTTCATCAAAGTTCACTCTATTGACAAACACGCAATGAAACAAAACGAAATTGGAACGGCATCCTTCACATGGACTAGAGTCAGAGTCGTTGGAAAAGTCCACCAGATCAACCCTGACAAGAACGACATTCACAATGAAAAACATCAAAAATAAGCTGTCTTCTTCAGGTTGAGCGACACAAAACTTATCCATCATATGGAGAGCGGCAACATCATAACCTAAATTTTCGATGTATGAACCACCCACCAGCTACCTAATATTCCAAGCAGGTTCAGCTTCGTGTCCCCTTGTTCAACCGTGGCTAAGCATAAGAACTTGTAATCTTCTACTTTAACGTGCTTCCGGTGAAAAACCTGTGGTACATGCCCACAAAATAATCAAAAATTAGTACAGGTACTATGGATAATGTTTAAAGAGTTGGTAGGAAGGTAGGCCTAGGTGTGTAAAGCCCATAAAAAGGTGATGCAATCAACAGAGTTGTAAGATGCAAGATTTTAAACAAAAATATTTTCCAATTCATTCCTATAACATTTTCCAAAAACATTAAGCAATGTGCAGGGACTTGGTAATTAACATGGACAAGTCTCACCTTTGATTTATACCATCCAATACTTCCATTAAGATCTCTTTGATGCAACTGCAAGATTTTAAGGTCTTATTGTAAGACAGATGCAAACTAGCCAGATAATAACAGAAGCAAACAGCAACAGAGAGGTTGAGCATTTGATCTAATATGTAGAATCAGAACAGCAAATTGTTATCTTCATAACTGCAACATTGGTCATCAACTGGACTCCCTTTTAATAAAGATGCATATTAACAAGATAACAGCAGGGAAATAATTTAAACAAATTCGCGGGCATTAACAAACTTCCTCCATAAGAATGCTTCTTGAAATAATTTAAACAAATTGACACCAACCTATAAGATCAAAGTATGAGTACATTATCTTATAAAAAATAACAGCATTAAGATAACTGTTTCAGCTGTGGAAGTTTGAAAATCCAATAAAAATCAGAATGAATGGAATAACTCTTTGAAGTTCATATTTAAAAGAACAAATAGGACATGCTCAGCAAATGATATATGTCCAGAAACAGGAAAACAAGGTAGGAAGCATCCAACTGACCTGCTCAATGAACATATAAACTGAAAAGGGGTTAGGCCTTGTGCTAAACAGAAGAAGTGCAACATTGATGGCAAGAGTAAGAGGATGCCTCCATCCCAACAACACTGTTATAACCAGAACAGCAGGAAGCTGAAATTTCCTCACGAGAACCCAGAATGTATGCAGCTCATCTTTCAGATATCCTGCACGTACTCCAAAGTCTTCTTGTTCATCTGCAGAATCTGATTTTAAGTAGACTAACTTGAACAAATACCTTCCTTGGAATGACTAAAGTTAGCTTATGCGATCAAATCAATTGAATGTCAGCATACCATCCAAGGCATATGCTGTACATGAATGGTGACTTATCATTCCATTGACAATCATGAATCCAAGCACACTCCCGGTTAACTTCTTTCCTGGAAGAGCATCAAACTGCAAGGTGTTAATCCATGGACCTTTGTGTCTGACTTCTAGAGATACAGTCATAAAACTAAACCTGGCTGTGAAATATTTATTAGATTTAGTGAACCAGATAAAGGACAAAGATGTCCATTCTAACACGTAATATTCTGACTAAGCCAGGAGAGTGAATCAAAATTCAAAAGTAACTAACATGATAGTTTACAACACAATAAATGATGCATAAAGAAAAAAGTTGACTATGTTGTTCATTCTATATTTATTATAATCATCTCTATGCTTCATACATGCTCTAGATGTCCTGAATTGTATGTACTGTGATCACCTTCACATTAGATGCATTGGCATATGAATAGGGTTGGAAACGCTGCTGTATATTTCTTTTCGATGGATGGCTCAGTGAAGTTGTCTTTAGCTTGAGCATGTTTAAAAGAAAAACAAGCTACTATAGTCTGAAATAATCTCAGTTCAACGTAATATATAATTCGGTAGTACCCCATCACCTCAAATTAAGTGGAATTTAAAGGCAGGCTTAATTCGCAAGCCAGATATAACGAATGATGACCAAAACGATGACAAGTCAAATTCGCAAGTCAATCACCATTGCATACTTTACCAGATAAATTCAAGCCCTGGCTAGGTATCCTCCGCTTCGTAAACTCAAACGGTGGCACCGAACGACTGGGTGAAGCA
Organism: Musa itinerans; assembly: GCA_001649415.1. Classification (NCBI taxonomy): domain Eukaryota; kingdom Viridiplantae; phylum Streptophyta; class Magnoliopsida; order Zingiberales; family Musaceae; genus Musa; species Musa itinerans. The sequence continues at coordinate 46,172 of LVTN01000774.1, forward strand.
GGCTGGATCCAAGATTTGCCCCAATTCTTCAACAGTCCGTATCTTCCAGGTACTGAAGAAATGCATACACAAAGACAAAGACAAGATTAACAAGACGAAGACGAAGACGAATATTCACGCATCTGGGCAGGAAGGAGGCCTGGCACAATGCGAGTAAGAAGACGAAAAGGGAGGAAACGATAGAATAACCAACGTAATGGATGGAGAAGCACCAGATGCATATTACACACTATGACATCTTAAGGTTCACTCACCTGAATCGCTCGAGGCATATATCACAAAAATCAGCAGATATATATCACAAAAATCGCTCGAGGCGGAGAGAGAGAGAGATAGAATCACTCACCTGAAGTTCTGGAGGAGAGCAACAGCAGAGAAGGGCGGGAAGGAGAGAGGACGGCATCTATACTGCAGCTGCCCCGAAGGGGCGAGAGGAGCCGCGTCAGGCGTGCGGCCATTTCCCCTCTCTCTCCTTCCCTCCTTCAGTTCTCGCCACTCTGCCCTAACCGACCCTACGATGACGACTTATGCAAAGTGCGAGGAAACATGTCCTCGAAGGGGCGCAGCGTGTCGCGGCTTCTGCCTCCCTAGTCCTCCACAAGCCTCGGTGTGATCAGGGCCGTTGTGAATCTGATGGGCACCGCCCAGTAACAGCCCAACAATGGAGCGGGCCGTCCCTACAGCACGGAGGCTGGAGATGTACAAGCCTTCCCACGGAACGAAGTCGAATTCGAATTCTTCAACCGATTTCCTGACAGCCACTCCACCGCACCGACGGTGTGTTTGTTCGTCGGTTCGTCAGGTACATGGAGGCTCGTGCTGCTTCCTGCTTCCTGCTTCCATACGAGACCACGCAAGTATGTTGGAAGATCGATCGCAAACTTGCTGCAATAATCCTCTAAAAGACTTCATTTCTTTCGTGATCTTACCGATCTCAAAGTTGACAATACTTAACAATAGTCCTGCATTATTCAGTTATATTTTTGAATGTGATGTTTTTAATGGTTCCATTGAGGTTGCAAGGGCTGGATTCATATCGAGGATAAACAATAGGAGCTGAGTGGATTGAGGTTGACGAAGTCAATCGGGCCATAACAAATCTGGGTGCGGTCAGATTCACTATAAGCTAATATTCGTGTTGATAATGGTGTTAATGTGTCGTGGCATGTAATAACCGATTGAAGGAGATTTTTTGTCATTTTTTAATATCAATAATCAACGTAAAATTATTTCAGATCTTATAAAAATTGATCTTAATTGATTGAGGAGATAAAAATAAATAAATAATTAACTTATTTGATAAAATTATGATATTCAAAAAAGATATATGTTGAATAGAGAAATAATTTTTAAGAGTGAAATTCAAAGCTTTTTAAATTATAAATAAATTAAAATCATAAATCATATTATAAAACGTGACAAAAGAGTCATTGAAAGTATGATAAGACTTGAAATAAATATCTTTGAAAATAAATTAAATTTTATATCTAAAAAATTAACCATATAAGATATTTATTTAATAAAGATAAAATTTTATATATATTAATATTATTAAATATATATATATATGATAATGTAACTATTAGTATTAGAACTACAAGGAGTAGGAGTATGTTTAGTAAAATCCCTATTATTATAAAATTATATCAAATATTCACGTTAAGTTTATTTTTTTCATATTAATAATAGATGAACTTATGAGTCATTTGCTAAATAAGCTTATCTAGTATATATTATTTGTTAATGATATTATTTTAATTGATGCGAGCTTACATGAAATTAATTATAAAATCATATAAAGGATTACTTAATTATAAATTTGAGTTATAATATTATATTAATTATAATATTACACTAAGCATTCATGTTAAATTTATATTTTTTTAGTATTGATAATAGATGAACTTGCAAGTCATTTACAATTTAGACTTCTCTAGTATATATTATGAGAGTCTTAGCAAAATTAATTATAAAATTGAGTTACAAAGATAATATTCAGAAACTAAAAGTTTTAGATTAAGTAAAACTAAAATTTAATATATATAAGATGTAATTTTAGTAATACTAGGAATATAGAAAAAAAATAGTTGAGTTGGATTAATAAAAAAATTATTTAAGTAAAAAATTTAGGTATCATAGATCAATTATTTAATAGAATAAAAAGATTGATAAATATATCATTCATATAGTAAAAACATGATGGTTAAAATGACGAGGGGCCATGAGTCTTATGTAATAATCAGATACTTTTAATATTAAAATAAAAATTTTATAAAACAATTGTGAAATTATTGTTTTATAATTTTGAGTGTTGAACGATTAAAAAATAACATATATAAAAAAATTATGTTGTTAGGATGGAAGAATATCAAAATGAATAGATGAAGTTACTAGAAAAGATATGAAAAAATATATATATTTTCATAAACAACTATATATTACTAAAGAATAAGATAAGAGAGAGTCATTTAAGAATAAAAATAACTTAATACTAGTGATAAGAGAAGAAATAAAAATATCTAAAAAAATATTAATAGATACTATATATAAAGATTTAAATAATCAAACTTAACTAAACATATAATTATTTTTAATGAATTTTAATAGTAACAAAATATTCATATAATCAATTTTAAATAGTTGAGATTTATGATTTTATTATTGTTATTGTTATTGATCTTTTATCAATCATGTGATTGTCTTACAATAAAATTTTTAAAGTAAAAAATTTAATATCCAAATTCATCTCCTCGAGTTGTTAGGCAGCGAGAGGTTTCTTGTATATGGAATAATTTAATTATTTCTTACGGATTGTTTTGTTTCCGGATGAAATAAATCAATATATTATTTTTTTTCAAAAAAAAAGAGGAGCCCGGATCCATGGACAAAGCACGTGCTTTAGATGTCTACCACTGGGGGAGCATCGGTCGTGTAGACATTCAGTTCAGCCCCATTCGGCTCGGCTCGTTTTGTTTTCCTTTTCCCCTCTTTAAAGTATTCTGCGGCAACCGCAATCGAACCGGGTGAGATAAGCCCTAACGCGGTCTTCCGCACGGGCATTCAGTGGCTGGTTGAAAGGGCTAGTCCCAACCCGGTCACCGGCATCGGCGGAGGGGATAGTTGGTGGTAGCTTTTGCCTTCGCGGCGAGGCAGTCTCTTTTCCTTTTCCCCTTCCGTTTCTCGTGGGATTCAAAGGCGAACGTGGGAAGAGGCTTTTAGGGTTTCTTCTCGATTGCTGATGGCATCCGATCTCCATCTCGACGATGTGACCGCTCTCTTCCTTTCCTCGTCGTCGTCCTTCTTTGCTTATTGGTGCTAATTAAGTTTCTGTTATTGCCTTTCGTTTTCGGCATTCAGGAGGATGACTTTGGAGGAGATGTTCCTGGAAGCCAAAGTAGTGCTAAACGTTCAGGTTTCATTTTTTTTTGTCTTTCGGTTTTCTGATTCATCCTTTTACGTGATCGACTGATTTGTCTGGTTTTATTGATGACTTATATGCCCCGTCACATGGTATGATCGCAGGTGGCAAGAGGACTTTTGGAGATCTCGACGAAGAAGAGGATGATGTCTTCGGCCCCAAGAAGGTAACTGTAATGGCATCCCCTTTTGGCCAATCCGAATGCTCCTATCCTTTCTTTTTCAAATTTGACTTAACCATAATTGTATTCCAGTCACAAATGAAAAGCTCTCTGGATTTAATGGCTTTAAGAATTTGATATGTCAAGGATAAGTGCTTTAGCTTATAATCAATAGCATCGTAAACAATGAAACTGACCTTTTTTTCACTGACTTATTGGCACATTCCATGCCAAGAAAGGGTTGAAATAACCTTCTTGATTCAATTCTGACTTGGTTCTTCGTACTGTACTGGTCTTTTCTAACTAGGATGATCTGACAAGAATCCCATAATTGTCTTTGTCATCTTCCAGCATTTTGTCCAGCAAGTTATTTTGGTTGAATTTTGCCCTTGACCAGCGATTTAAAAACCAGCTTAGAAGAGACGTTTGAAATATTGGAAGCAATTTGTGTATGAAAGAATTTTTTTTATATTCACCATGTGGATCAGTTCTTGAGATTTCTGTAAAATTTGTTATTTGGAGAATCAGCTGAAGGGTTAAGGGTTTGGGCTTTCGACTTAACCATAATTATATTCCCGTCACAAATGAAAAGCTATTTGGATTTTTTGGCTTTAAGAATTTGATATGTCAAGGATAAGAATTTTATGGCTTTAAGAATTTGATATGTCGAGGATAAGTGTTTTAGCTTATAATCAATAGCATCGTAAACAATGGAACTGACCTTTTTTTCACTGACTTATTGGTACATTACATGCCAAGAAAGGGTTGAAATAACCTTCTTGATTCAATTCTGACTTGGTTCTTCATACTGCACTGGTCTTTTCTAACTAGGATGATCTTACAAGAATCCCATAATTGTCTTTGTCATCCTCCAGCATTTTGTCCAGCAAGCTATTTTGGTTGAATTTTGCCCTTGACCAGCGATTTAAAAACCAGCTTAGAAGAGACGTTTGAAATATTGGAAGCAATTTGTGTATGAAAGAATTTTTTTTATATTCACCATGTGGATCAGTTCTCGAGATTTCTGTGAAATTTGTTATTTGGAGAATCAGCTGAAGGGTTAAGGGTTGTTGTTAGGGCTTTCGGCTTTGTTGTTGTTGTTGAACCGGCTGAAAGGATTGCAAACAACATAATAGAGGCTATAGGATATCAATAAGTTTGCACTTAAAAAAACTAATGTAATACATCTGTGTTCAAGTTGTGGATGGTGACTAGTCTAAGAATAATTCGTTTGAATGCTCTGCAAATCCACATATTGTAACACGTGGACACCAAATTGGTTGTTATCATTACTTGTTTGGTAAATATTATACTTTAATATGCCTCATCAATATTATTCTATTCTTAATATATTTGCAAACTACTTAGTGCACTATTGGCTGAAGCATTTTCTCTTATGTGTTGCAGACACACCCACAATGTTTCCTTTCAAACTTGATGTGACAGGTCTTTGTGTCATTGATCAATGAAGATCATGCTACTTGTCTTTTTTTCTCTTTCTGTACTTATTATATGCTCGTCTGTGATTGTCATAAATACCTTAGAAGAATCTAACACTTCAGCCCACACTGTTATGCTGAAAATAAGGAAAAAAAGTGTAAAGACAGACCGGTAGCACTGAATTTCTTTCTTCACAATGCAGGGAAAGCCAAAAGTTGAAGAAAGTGGACCTGGTATGACCACTGGAATGATTTTGTCTTTGCGTGAAAGGTACAATTAAAAACAATACCTGCTGTTGTTTTCTCGTGATAGTTTCATCACTCTTTTAATTTGATACTTTATTAGCTTGCAGAACTGTAAAGATAATCTCGCAACGTGCCAGGTACGTTATTGTATGCAGACTAGAAGATACACTTTGGTCTTATAGTTTCTTACATAACTTTCCTGTAGTGGAAATAAATTGCCATTGTTCATTTTGTTGTCATTTGTCTCATTTAAACCATGCATAATGTATCTTCTATTGGCTTATCTTGTTGATCATCATATAAGAAATTTCGACTAACTAGATTCCAAGAATTTTCTCGGTTGAGTATGTTTAGGGCATCAATTTTTCATTCAGGTATATGCCAGATTTCTACATGAGTTCAGTTTTAGCTTCCAATCTGAATTCTACTAATAAGTGAATTTAAAACTGAATCTTATGTTATAGTCCATAATGTGTACTGGGATTTATGGTTGGCCTAATTTGGTTCTGAACAGAAGTAAATATTATATGGTTTGTTTTATCTAACCACATGGTTTACTAAAATTAGGTAACATGCCAACTACACAGTATATTTTGTGTAAGAGGGGATGGTATTTGGTCTATTGAGATATTTATCATCAGAAGATAATATTTAATAAAATGGTAAACATTTGACCACCACTAGATATTTGCCTTAGTGAGCATTCTTGGAAATTATTTTGCAATATCAGGAAGAGCTAGAAGCTGCTAAATCAGAGATTCAAAAGTGGCATTCTGCATTTCAGAATGGACCAGCTACACCTGCAGGCACATCTCCAGGTTTGTATCTTCTTCATAATAAGTTTGTTCCTTGGGTTAAGAATTAAGACATTGAGACCTCGTCTTGGTTTTGTAAATGTAGAGCCTGGGTCGGTGCTAACTTATCTCCAGAATTTGAAGTCCTCTGAGGAGTCTTTAAAAGAGCAGGTTGGTTGAATGTTTCCCTTTACATGCATAAGCCCAAAAATTGAATCTTCTTGCACTGCCACTACTGATGCCATCTATTGCTTCCAGCTAGAGAAAGCCAAGAAAAAAGAGGCTGCATTCATAGTTACTTTTGCAAAAAAAGAGCAGGAAATTGCTGATCTCAAGGTAACTCTGTTTATTCTATATTCTATGTTGTAATAATGAGCTTCAATTATATTAATGTAGTTTCATTTTTAAGCTGTTATATGCTACTCATAATACATAAAACCAATCAAGTGATTATTTGGTGAACCCATCAGCAGATTTTCTTAGCCGCTGCAGTAAGCTTTATTGTTATGCTAGATCTTCTTTACCTCTACTTCCCCCATAGTGTAAAGTTTATTAGCTTTCACCTGTTACTACTCGTTGGAAAATAATAATAATGCATGTATGACATTTTGGAACACATTTCCTTTATGACATGGAAGACCACGTAATGATCGGGTAATATCTCATCAATTCCTCTTTATCTGTCGCTAGACATCAAAGATCAATCAAGTGCTTCATGTGCAAAATCATTCCAGTTGTTCGAGGAAGCGAGTAAATTTTACAGTTATAAGCGTCTGCAGGGAACTACATAACTTTTGTTTGCTACTTCAATTGGTAGAAAACTTTGATCTTTGTAATTTTTTTCTATGTTTGAATCTCAGCTTGCTATATGGCGGAAAATAATCTTTATAGCCGACCCCAAATAGGGGGGACAATTATGGCTTCTTATTGTTTGTTCCTGTCTCACTGTGTTTATTATGTCTCTTTCTGCTTACAAGACAATTTTAACTGGAAATTTCTGTATCAGCTTTTGCATGTCTCATGTGGGACTCTTTAGCTAGTTGTTCACTTTGTTCATATTATGTTTCTTTACATTCTTATTTTTCAGAAATAGCTTAACATAGTTTTGTTTATCCTGTAGTATCGTCCTCCAAGACTGTCTTTCAATGCTCTATGAAATTATTGCATAAAAAAGAAGAAAAATAGGTGTTACTCGGTTATTCCACATAATATTTGTTAACTTGTGTGGTTGTAAAAACTATTAACGGACACCTCCTTTGTGGTAGTCTTGAACTGTCTAGTTTATTGTCTTGGGGTGAAGGTTTTTGCACTCAACCTGATCTTCTGAATCATTTTTTTAATGGTAAATATCTAGTCTGCAGTTCGAGACTTGAAGACACAGTTAAGGCCACCATCGATGCAGGTATGCGTACCAAGTTTTTCCTTTTTACTAATGTTTACCTGAATGGTTCACCTATAAATTGAAATACCTATTGGCCTCAGATTGTAATACACTGACGATGTCTGAATGCACTGTTCTCAGATTGTATAGAATCACTAAGAGCAAGCTGTCACTGACGTCAACTCATCCATATAGAATCACTAAGATTGGATGCTTTAGTAAGAGAATGTAATTCCATTAAATGTTGTTACATAACTGAACCTTGGGATATTCGATAACATTTAATATTGAAGTCCACTATAATATAAGTTTGAATCAAGTATAACTTTAGGTTGGTTTAGTTTGTAGGTGGTTAGATATGTGGATAAGGACCTGTAATGCATTACCAAAGTTTGTCAAACTAACAGGTTTGTGCAGCGATGGGTTTGTGATTTCTAACTATCACAGAATATTCTTTTCGACTTCTATGATGAGAACTACGTTCCAGTTTTTAGTCATTTGGTGACCTTAAAAACCTTACTTCACAACTGGTTATATATTACTGCACAGTTGAAGATGGATTAAGAAAACATCTAGGGTGTACTCATTTCAAGAAACAACAAGATTCTAGCAACTACATTTAGTAGCATTGTCCAGAGTCACCTTACTGACGGATCGAGTTCTATACATTTTTTTAGCATCTTATGAAAACTGAAGTGTGTAAACAGTGATCCATGTTTGTTTGGACTTTGGAGAATGTACTCATGACTGGAGTTTATATGGAAGCGAGCAATTTCAGCTGTTTGGCTACTGGAAATATGGTCAATATCAGGAACTTTAGTTCTGGAACTTGACTTTGGCTGTTTCTATAAATGGGAAGACTAAGTAGATTTAACTGGTACATGAAGATCAAGTAATTTGGCTGAAATCAATATAAAAAAATAATATCTTCCCTTTGCCGGATTGTGGGAAAGAGTGAGAAATGAGGATGGATTTTCAGTAAGGTGAAACAATTTTAACGAGGAGAGATTTTGAGTAATTTGCAAGAATGAGACTATGGCTCTGATCATTCTTGTCCTCCAACAAAGAAAAATAATAATGGACATTTAAGAATGTAGTGCATCCTATGTTCTTAAAAGAGACTCATCTTCACAAGGTATATTTTTAGATCAGTTGACAACAATAAATGTAACTCCTTTAAGTACTTTGGACACATATGCTTTGCTGATTTCATCCTCTTCTTTTTGTGACCTTAGTTCATTGTACTTATGTGACTTAATTCTTGTTTTATTTGGTTATGAAAGTATTATTTCTTGCATCTAAATACTTTTTTGCTGGGCTTGGGAAAAACTTTTGTTTCCAGTACACGTTGATGTTCCCTGTTGGGCTAGTTGTTAAAGCAGTCATGGGCTCTTCATTTTATGTGTCATCAGCTTAGAAGTTGGTTCACTTTGGAAATGTTTATTATTGTGGTATCTTGTGTTATGTTCTTTAACAGACAAGGAAGTTGCTACTTGATCCAGCCATTCATGAAGAGTTCACACGGTTGAAGGTGTGTAACAATTATTTTTTTCAGCTGCTTTTTTCTGTTTTATGATACCTAGATGTTAGATCATTTTCTTCTTGATATATTCCGACCACCATGTTGTTTGTTTTCTTGCTTTTAATTTTGCTTATCAATATTGATCTTTTTTTTGTTGGATCAATGGTTTTGCAAATACCCAATTTATCTTATAAGCTTAATATCTTTTATTGGTCTATCATACTTATGTTGCTTTACGTATCAGAATTTGGTTGAAGAGAAGGAGAAGAAAATTAAAGAATTGCAAGACAATCTTGCTGCGGTCAATTTTACTGCATCCAGCAAGCTTGGAAAAATGCTAATGGCAAAGTGTAGAACATTGCAAGAGGAGAATGAGGAGATTGGAGCGATGGCATCAGAGGGAAAAGTAATGCAATCTTGCTTTATGCTACCAAACATGTTATACATGACGTTTGACACAAATTGTTGTGCAAGTACATCAACCTTCACAATATTGATTAGTCCTACATAGGTTGAAGAGTTGGAGAGGCAATGTCTAAAAAAAGCCAAGGGTGACTCATCTCCTATAGGTGCGTTTTGCGATCCACCTAAAAGGCCAAGACTGTGTAAGGTCCACACTAAAGTGGACAATTTTCTTATGGCTCAAAGAGATTGCACTAGTGAAGACTACTGTAAATCTTCTCAGATGGTGCCCTTTGTGTGGTCCTAAGAGGTCTTAGCTAAACTAGAGGTCTCATTTATTTCCATATTTATTGGAGAACCAAGTCCTAATAAAGAACCAGAGGGGCCCGCCTAGAGCGGACAATTGCTCGCTGCTTAGAGAGCTTACAGCTGAAGTCTAGTGTGGACCGTATTATCAAATAGCGAAAGGGATAGAGTGAGAAATCTCATGTTACTTGCCTTACCAACTACCATTGTTTAGCTTTGCAAGATAGATGCGAGCCATGATAAAGATATTTTAGGTACTAAGGGCATCATTATTTTTCTGACTGGTCTTTAATGAAACTTCTAGTTGTATTTGTTATATCTCTTACTGAAGAACGATGCCATTCTTGTATTTTCTAGAATCAATTCACACAAATCAATATATATGCAGTGAGGGGCATGTGTATGAGTGATGTTTCTGACCTGATACGAATTGCTGATTCTTAATTTTTAGATCCATGAATTGGGAATGAAGATCGTGGTGCTAAAATCTCAAAATGCAGAACTCAGGAACCAATTTGATGGTGAGTATCTGAATCCACTCCAATTCGTGATGCCTTCTAATTATGCATATTTTTTAATATATATTCTTTAAAGACTATCAATACTCATTTTCCTCTTTTATCTGTCTTTAAGATGCTTCTTTTTTTTTGTTTGCTTTTCATTTTTGCATTAGCATAGGGAATGTTTGTTTTATCATTTTTCATCTCATCAGTCAACTGAGTCTGCTGCTTTTTTCCCCTGTACTGCCCTTGCTATTCTTCTCTACTGTGTTTTCCAGTTGGTGCTGGTGCAAATCACATAATGCAAGTTCTATGCCAAATGTGTGCTATGAGATCTGCCACTTTGGAGCCAATTGATATCAGTAATGTGCCGTGGAACATGACTAGGCACATTCCAGCAAGTTGCATAACATAACTTTGACTGCCACAAGTATTGACGTGGCATGTTCCAATGATCCCTCTTACTCTCTACTATTGTCATAACATTTGCTTTCAGAGGGTATGTTCAATTTTAGAAGGCTCTACAGATCCTGATATATTAGCCAAGTATTATATATATGTCAGCGATAAACCATTTTCTTGCTGGTGATTCTGTTGTAAGCCGTCTTTATTATCCAATGTTCCCAAAACCATTTAACGAGCATTATGCATCATTCTTCGCCACTAATTTATGTAGATAATGCCCTTTCACCATGAGTTTATAATTATCATGACTGGAAAATTTTTTTTTTTGCTTAAGAAATTGTTATTGACTACTTTTCACTCATGACTATCAAAGTTATTTTCTCTGCTCTGTTTCCTTAATTTTGTTCAGGTATTCTTGATATTTTATATCTTGTCTCATGCAGCATTGTACAAGCACATGGAAGGACTAACAAATGAAATGGAGAGATCAAATGAAATGGTAATGTGTTTGCTAGTATTCTAAAAAATTGCTTTTCAAAATGGTATTTGAAACATCTGAGAACTGTGAATGATGTGTTCAACTTGTGACACTTTGGTTTTACTTGTATACTATGCATATTCAACCATAAACATGAGATGCTGTGCTTTGTTTCTATAATGTTTTCACTATATGACAAAATCTCTTTCATTTCTGAGATTTTCAAAAACAAGTTGTGTCAACTTGGGGATCTCTGACAAATATACGAGGAATGATTATTTCCAGATAAGCATTTTGCTTTAGAAGATATAAATTTTGTTAGATTGCCTTGTCTCACTACAAGGTTTGCCTGATTGGATGTCAGATTGCAAGAAAAAATTGTCTTAAAAGGGTTTCAGTTCCTAATGGTATATTGCTAATTTATTTTCTTGAGAAAGCTCGTTCAGCACCACAAGCGTAACAATATTCTGTTGTAAATGAGATTAGCTGTTTTCTATTGCTAATTTAAGAGTAAAAAAGTTTCGCCTTTACACAAGGGTGAGAAAAGCTCCAGGACGTCTATGATGATGGCTCTGCTTAAGGCTTTTGTGTTGGAAGTAAATATTTACGTCTTGAGTTGGCCTTTTGGGCAGTTGTACTTGGTATATCCTTGGTGTTGTTGAACAGAGAAATTACTTATACAAATCAATTAATGTACCATATCATTATATATTTCTGGCTTCATACATGTTAATGTCTGTTTATCTGAGCCCAAGCTGGATTGATTAACCATCATACAAGAAAGATATTGTGTGTACTTTTGCTCGTACTACTTTGTGGACTGTTCCACATTTGATCTTCAGTCAAATTGACTAATATATCTGGTCACTTGATCTTAAGATACTTATTAATCTGCCTACCATGGTTTGCGTGCATTTCAGGTCTATATATTACAAGAGAGGCTAGAAACAAAGGACTGTGAGCTAAGAAACGTGAAGGAGTTATTAACCCAGAAAGAAGCAGCTGAGGAAAGAGATGACGATGATGGTGACAAGGAAGAAGCCAACGAAGGAAATTCTGCTGATGTTGAGGCATGAGATTTTGGAATTCTGCGGATGTTGATGCTTCAGGTTTTGAACTTTTTATTTTTCCATATGAAAGGTTGGAAGCGGTCAGCTGTAGTTGTAACCATGTTAGACTCGGAAGCTGGTAAACCATGATATTTCTGGCTCTGTTGCTCAAATGATCATCCTGGTTCTATGAGTGTATTGTTTATCGATTACGGTCCTTCTAAGGATGCGATGAGGACCCTTTGAAAGGATTTCTTGAAATCCAGGAGTGGTGACTTCTTCTCTCAAGTTGGATTTCTCTGATATGGTAGTGTTATTATGTGTAGATAGAACCCTGGTGTCTAACGGATTTATGGGAAATCCAACAGCGGTTTGTATAGCTGGTTGGTGTCGTTGTGGAACTCTGATGATGTCAGTGAAGGGGGTGGTCTGCAAGCGGCAAAAGATGCCAGAATAAGCCTAAAGTTGTTTCTGCTGTCTCTTGCTCGAACTTGCAAGGCCCTGGGACGAAGTTGCACATAGAGTCAGCGCAGTGGACTGGCTATAAACAAGTCCATCAGGATGACGGGTCCGCTGATCCGGGAATCAGGATGTCGGCCGAGAGAGAGAGAGAGAGATCAGCACAACCGACTATGAACTAATCCATTTGGATGACGGGTCCGGTGCTCCGGGGATCAGGATGTCGGCCGAGAGAGGGAGTGAGAGCAGGACCAAGGCGATAAGCAACACCCGTGAGATGCGGTTGGCGTCCACAGACCAGACTCTGGCGTCGGTCCAATCCGATACGATTTCTTCGACGCGTTCCCAGATGATTCTGAACGCAGAGACAAAGGTCGCTGCGTGGGAACCACCTCCCCCATCCCGCATGAGGACGACCACATCGTGTGGCGGTGGCTTCCAAAGTGGAAGTTATCACGCACTCCTCTTTTTCCCGTTTTTGACCAAACGTCGTCTGCTGATTCCTTCGCCCGAGGGTCTTCTAGCAGCTTCCTCGTTCGTGGCGCAAGGACAAAGGGTCCAGCGAGAGCGGGACGGGTGTTGAAGGGTGTAGATGCCAGCAGACAAGGGGAGGGAGGGAAGAAGCAAGGAGCCAAGCGTTAATGAACTCATCAATCAACCACGTGTCCCAACAAACGATTAATAAAAATGGGTCGTCCAAAGCTTGGCCGAATGGTGTCATGAGATCGCACGAAGACTGAACGTTCTGAGGAGCTCGACACGTAAGATAACAACTTACTTTTGACTTTTCCGATTTGGCTCGCTATCCGTTCTATTTGGGAAATGTCAGCAGCAGCATCAGCCGTCAACGTTTCTTTTCCGTCGGTACCGTCCAAAGCTGGACATGGATGAGGAGGTGACTTGAATCGGTAAGCCCAGGCCACAGCGAAGAATAAACCAAGGAGGTGACTTGACCCGGTAAGCAGAAGCAACGGCGTAGAATAGCATCCGCCTATGGCGCGAGTCCCCCATCGAGAAGGAAAGCTCCCCGACGAAAAGGGTGTTTTCCTTCAATGCTCAATTAAAGGGAATGGGACGTCGTCTCCCCTGCTTCCTCGGTCTGTTTTAGTTCCACCGAGCTGAAAGGGAATGGGACTGTCTCCCTCAGTTTACGTTCCATCGTATGACTATAATCCGAGAAAATATAAAACATTCGGGGAAAAAAAAGACAAAATATATTATTCATTCGTATGACTATCTAACGACCGCCTATGTGGCCTAGAACATGTGTAGAAATATATACACACAACCGTCGATCTGCGCATGTTACTGTTTGTGCCAGGATGGCCAACGGTGGCCGAGGATGAGACAGCCACGTAAACATAATGTGATGTGAGTGGTGAAGAGATGAAGCATATCCAATACATGGAAAAGTCTGCTGCAAGCAACACGCAAACCGCTGGTCCACCGTCCACATGGACTTTGCTATTTCCCTCCGCCACCAGGGGGCAGCTGCGGATAAGGAGTCGAGAGATATATTAAGGTAATATATATTTATATATATATTTGAGTGAGAGATATATTGAAATCGATCATGATAATTGATCTCAAATCATAAATTAACTGATAATTAAGGAATATAAAGTTATTATTCTATATTTATCCAATCCTCCGTGAAGGAGGAGGTCGGGCCTCGTCTCCCTTTATAAATTGGCCATTGCAGCTCCCAGACTTTGCATTAAGCGGCAGCTAGAAACCTCACACCTCTCTCCTGCGTCAACCGAACACACCTTCGCCATGGCCCCAGACCTGGGTAAAGCCGGCTCCACCGACATTCTCACCGGGCTCCAAGGCGACACCCGGTCATCTGCTTTCGCCCTCAAAGGCCGCAACCTCACCGTATGCGGCCACCCATTCCTTCTGGATGTCCCTCCCAACATCGTCCTCACCCCGTCCTCCACCACTTGCGAGGGCAAGGACCAGGGCCAGGGCCAGGGAGCGGGCGACGAAAGCGGATGCTTCGTGGGGTTCGCGAGCGACACCCCCGAGAGCAGGCATGTCGTGCCGCTGGGCCGGCTGTTAGGCATTCGGTTCATGAGCATCTTCCGGTTCAAGGTGTGGTGGACAACCCAATGGGTGGGCAACAGGGGCAGCGACGTGGAGCACGAGACCCAGATCCTGATGCTCGACCACTCCCGACAGTCCGGTCGTCCCTATGTGCTCCTCCTCCCCCTCATCGAGGGGGCCTTCCGGGCATCCCTCCAGCCGGGGGAGGAGGAGTACGTGGACTTGTGCGTGGAGAGCGGGTCCACGCGGGTGAGGAGTTCCGAGTTCCGGAGCTCCCTCTACATGCACGCTGGAGACGACCCCTTCGCGCTCGTCAAGGACGCCATGAGGGTGGTCAGGTCCCACTTGGGAACTTTCAAGCTCCTGGAGGAGAAGACGCCACCGGGCATCGTCGACAAGTTCGGGTGGTGTACCTGGGACGCCTTCTACCTGAAGGTGCATCCGGAGGGCGTGTGGGAGGGGGTGAAGGGCCTGGCGGAGGGCGGTTGCCCCCCGGGGCTCGTCCTCATCGACGACGGCTGGCAGTCCATCTCCCACGACGACGACCCCACGGATGAGGAAGGCATGAATCGGACGTCCGCGGGGGAGCAAATGCCCTGCAGGCTGATCAGGTTCCAGGAGAACTACAAGTTCCGAAACTACAAGAGCAAGAGGAACGACTCCGCCTCCGACACCGGCATGGGGGCGTTCGTGAGGGACCTGAAGGCCGCCTTCGGGAGCGTGGAGCACGTGTACGTGTGGCACGCGCTGTGCGGCTACTGGGGAGGGCTGAGGCCGCGGACGCCGGGGCTGCCACCGGCCGAGGTGGTGAAGCCGAGGCTGTCCCCGGGTCTGCAGATGACGATGGAGGACCTGGCGGTGGACAAAATCGTGAACAACGGTGTGGGGCTGGTGCGGCCAGAGAGCGCCGTAGAGCTCTTCGAGGGGCTGCACTCCCACCTGGAGTCGGTCGGCATCGACGGCGTGAAGGTGGACGTCATTCATGTGAGTAGTAGTAGTAGTCGTCGTCGTCGTCGTTTCCCTAACACTTCAATTCCTAGATAAACAATCCGACCCGCACAGAGGTTTCATCAATTCCTTGGATTTTTGGTTCCATCAGCATAAGAAAATTAACAAATCACTTGTGAGAAGAGATATGACCGCGTCAAGAGTAAGTGGGGTGGGTGATGTGATTTGATCAACTCATACGGCACCGTCCTTTTTCTTTGGGACACATAAAGCTCTGTAGCATCTTAAAACCTGGATGACGATGACGATGAGGACGATGATGTGACATATATCGTGCAGTTACTGGAGATGCTCTGCGAGGATTATGGCGGGCGAGTGGCGCTGGCCAAGGCCTACTACCAAGCGCTCACCGACTCGGTGAAGAAGCACTTGGGAGGCAACGGCGTCATCGCCAGCATGGAGCACTGCAACGATTTCATGTTCCTCGGCACCCACTCCGTCTGCCTCGGCCGAGTCGGTACGTGCGCGCGCGTGTTAGATTAAGTTCTATGGGCTTTGCTTTCTCATATGCTGCTGCTGCTGAAGATGATGATATCTGTCGGTCTTCTCCCTCTGCAAGTCTAATCTTACGCTTAAATGAACGCGTGCGTGCGTGCGTGCAGGGGATGACTTCTGGTGCACCGACCCGTCGGGCGACCCCAACGGCACCTTCTGGCTGCAGGGGTGCCACATGGTGCACTGCGCCTACAACAGCCTGTGGATGGGCAACTTCATCCACCCCGACTGGGACATGTTCCAGTCCACCCACCCCTGCGCCGCCTTCCATGGCGCCTCCCGCGCCATTTCCGGCGGCCCCATCTACGTCAGCGACTCCGTCGGACAGCACGACTTTGACCTCCTCAAGCGCATGGCCTTGCCCGACGGCACCATCCTGCGCTGCGACCACTACGCTCTCCCGACCAGGGATTGCCTCTTCGAGGACCCGCTGCACGACGGCAAGACCGTGCTCAAGATCTGGAACTTGAACAAGGTCTCTCTCTCTCTCTCTCTCTCTCTCTCTCTCTCTCTCTCTCTCTCTCTCTCTCTCGCTTCATCACCAAAAGACGATCTTTTTGCTCCCGGACTGATCCTTTTTTCCACTTTTCGGCTTTAGTTCACCGGCGTCCTTGGAGCCTTCAATTGCCAAGGCGGAGGATGGTGCCGCAAAGCCCGGAGGAACAAATCTGCAGCCGAGTTTTCACGCACCTTAACGGTGACGACAAGCCCGATGGACATCGAGTGGCAGAACGGAAAGAAGCCGTTCCCGGTGGAGGGGGTGGAATTGTTTGCGGTGTATCTGTCGCGAGCTGGGAAGCTAATGCTGCTTAAGCCGACAGAGACGGCGGAGGTCACCCTGGATCCATTCGGCTATGAGCTGCTCACCGTGTCTCCGGTGAAGGCGCTACCGTCCAAGAAAGCCGTCCGGTTTGCTCCCATCGGGCTGGTGAACATGTTGAATTCGGGTGGCGCCATCCAGGCGCTCCAAGTGGAGAGCTCCAAGGTGACGATGGAGGTGAAGGGGGCGGGTGAAATAAAGGCCTTCGCATCGGCGAGGCCCGTCGAATGCCGGATAAACGGAGAGGAAGCAGGGTTTGTGTACAAGGAGAACATGGTGGACTTGCAGGTTCCATGGTCGGGATCGTCCTCTAAGATGTGTGTCATCGAATACACTTTCTAGTTAGCTGGTCAGTGACAGGCCGCTGATCATGTGTAAATAATGATACAACTCTTTTTCTTCCTCTGTTCTTCAAACTTCTCCTGTATCGATCATGATTCCAAGTAGTAGAAGGCCAATGATATGACTCTTTTTCTTCCGCTGTTTTACTAACTTCTCCTGTGCAGATTATGATTCCAAGTTATAGAAGGCCAATGATACAACTCATTTTCTTCCTCTGTTTTGCTAACTTCTTCTGATTCTTTCTGCCTGTATAAATCATCGCCCATTCCGGCTTTGGACTCTCCGAACGACTACAGACGGGGAGGAACGAAAAAGAAAGCAGGTGTGAATCAACTCGATAGGAGAAGCAGCTTGGCTTCCACGCATCCGTTACATGATCAAGGCATATTGCCCACGTTAATTTGTTTCGAACATTTAGTTGTATTCTGCATGGTGCACCGACGGGCACACGCAATTTATATACGAATAAATATAAATAGACGGTAATACATAGTAAAATTAAATAAAATTATAATCAAATAAAACATAAAATTAAAAATCACGAGACAAATCAGAGAAAATTCATTATAAGAATAATAAATATATAAATCTCAGAGTTTCTTATCCAAAACTCAAACAACAATCACTATACAATAACTGAGATATAAAAATTATGTCACTGTACAATATCCAAAATCTCCTCAAGTAATCATAGTAGGAATCTACTATAGATCTGATCTAACCTAAAATAAGAGAGAACAGTCTGTCTGTATTGTCATTTTTTCTTTCCTTTTTTTCTCTTATTTTTTTATAGTTCTATTGTAGTTTTATGCCCCTATTGCTATAGTTTTCTCTCTTCTCTATTTTTCGCATCCGTCATACTCCCTTATTAGATCTAGGTTTAGGTTAAAAGAAATATGAGTTATGAGCTGTTAAAACCTACTATGAGCTGAAGTCATGAGCTATCAGTCTAACAACATTGACACGAATGACGGAATGACATAAGTCTGAGTTTGAACGTACAATTGAGGTGTTCAATTTGCGTCTCTTTCTTTGGCCTCTACGTTTTTTTTTTTTTTTTTTTTTTTAATTTTTAACCCCCTTTCCCGCGATGGAATT